>CM022704.1:38391367-38533867 GCA_012295165.1 Asparagus setaceus
TATTCTAGTTTTCTTTTATTAGTAAATAATCACACACACTCTATATCTCTACACTTTCACTCCTCTTTGTACACGCACATTTCTAGGATCCAATTTAGCCTTTTTCCTACACATATTACTTGTGGGATAGATATTTTAACTATACTATAACTTGATAGTTGTCCTCTTGTAACTTTAGGGCGTGTTTATTATGCCCATATCACCTAGCAACTAATTCTTCATTTTTATCCTTTTTCAAATCTAGTTGCTTAGTTAAACTCGAATTCATGCTAGAGACATGGAACATTGCGTGCACTCAAAAGTGGTGTTTTCACTTCAAGTGTTAGATAAATTCAATTATGATGAAAGGTCAATAATTTTATCAATTAATGGCATTTTAACTTTTCTTAGACTTTAGTTCATTTTTTTATCATTTCATATTTCTCAGTGAGTCTCTCAATTTGATTTAACATTTCAAGATATTTATCATGAAATTCATTATAGGTTGGATATACCTCACTGTCGATGCTCTCATGTTCAGAATCAATCAAATCATCATATCTACCCATGAGACAAAGATTAGTTATCTTTTCTCCTTCACTTGAGCTAGCTTCCGATTCATCTTCGCCACTCAAAATGTCCTATATGGCCACCTTGAAAATTTTGCCCTTGCCTTTCTGATCCTTCTTGTTGAGTGGGCATCTATGTTTGTAGTGATCTAGTTTCCTGCAACGCTAGAAAATTGGTTTGCATCAAAATCACTAGAACTATATTTATTAACCTTGCTAGAGTGTCGATTCCGTCTGTCATGCCAGAATTTATGATAATATTTGAATTGAGGAAGGATTTTAATCCCTTCACAATCAGTCCAGCTCTCTTGTTCCTTTCATCTTCAAAGCTTGAACTCGATTCAAATTTAGACGTGACTTCCTGCTTCTGCTAAATCTCTTATGTAGTTGTGCAATCAGATACACAATTAAACTCTTCAAATGTAAATAAACAATAAAGAGCATTCATAACTTTAGCATTTTGTGAATAAACTTTTTTATCAATCATTGTCCACTTATCCCTAGGTATTACAGTAGTGACCTCCTCTTTGGTTATAGTTGGTTCGTTATAGCCAAATTCTACCATACTCCATACATTATAATCGGTAGACAAAAGGAACACTTTCATACGAGCTTTCCACTATGAAAAGTTTGTCCTATAAAAAAGGTTGGGAAAGAAGTTGCGGTGTTTAGAGTAGTCATCTATCATGGGATGTTAAGCCTAATATTGAGAATACTGGGCTATGATACTAAAGTTAGGATCTAGATGCAAGCCTAGAGGGGGGTGAATAGGGTTTTCAGCAAATACCATTGATATAAATAATGGTAGTGGAAACATAAGAAGTGAGCAACCACAAACAAAAACACAAAGGAATTTCATAGTGATTTAGATAAATCCTACGTTCACTCTTCCTCCATAACAAGAGGGGCATCCACACTATGTGAGAGTTCTCTAGATTATAAACCCTAATCCAGTAGGTGATACAAGACCACACCCTAGTTAACTCAACTAGTCGTTTACACCTCTCAGTCTCACACAGCTGAGTACTCCATACAAACTTATCCAAAGATCTTAAAAGAGTATTTTATTTAGAATATCAATATCAATTAAGCTCAAATGAAAAGATCTTATAGCCCTTGTGGATCAAACCATTCTTCTGAAACTTAGAAGTTCAAATCTAGAAGGACGGCGATGAAATCAGCGATCCTAGGGTAGCACTTGTTGATGACGGTACATTAACTTATGAAGAACACATCAATAAAATGATTGAGTGAGTTACAGGATGATCAAAATGATATTCTATCTAATATCTTCAAACCATCTCTCTCTCTCTCTCTCTCTCTCTCTCTCAATTAGTTTAGAAAAACATAGTACAACATGAGATAAGAGAGTAGATTTTTTAGCTGCAACGAACGGCTGAGATGGCATCTTGAAATCTGAGTTTTTGACTCAGACTCATTAATGAGTGAGATTGCTCATCGATAAGCATTAGCTCATTTAAGGTTCAATTGCTCATTAATGACCAAAGCTCTTATATCTTTTCCTTCACCGATAGGGCTTACAAATCGATGCCAATGATCTAGGCTCATAGATGAGAGATATGCTTATCGGTGACCAAGGTTCTTCTATTAAAATTCTCCATTAATAGGAGGTTAAAAATTGATGAAATTGAAGCAGGTTAGTCAATGAGTGCATGTCATGACCGTAATTTTAAACCTAGAAAGAATAATGGAGTCGACTAAACTGTAAAAGTCCTCCAAAAATCTACATTTATCAAAAGACCACAAAAATAATCTCATCATTTGAAATAAAACCAACAATAATTATTCTCTATAATCCAAAAGTCAATATTAATCCAATTAACTTGAGATAAATAAATATTCCTCAACTTGAAATAAAAGTCAACCTAAAGGGAGAATCTCATTATTACAAAACTCTCAAATAACAACTAAACATCAAATACTTATTTAACCTCCACCTATAAGAAATTTAGCAATCTTCAATTTTGTTCCTTGCTCCTTCTAAGAAATTAGAAACCACCAACTCCATCTAATCTCGAGTCTCTAAAAAGAATGAAAATAACACAATGAGTTCACAACTCAATAAGTGGATAAATTCATACATTAAACACTGATTTTGCAAAAACTAGAATAATTTGACTTGATAAGCAAAATATTAAAATAGTAAAATCATGAATGAACTCACAAACTTGATACAATATCTTAAAGTATAAATTTCATGAGATGGAGAATAAGTAAATCACGTCTCAATGCGGTCAACACTTCATACTCCGGTTGAATTGGTAAACACCATAATTATTAAGCCCGTGGTTCAGGGACAGTGAAACGCAAATTTGGGCTCTTACCACTAAAATAATCCATCTCATCCAGCATCTATCACAAGACTACTCTTCTTAATTATTCTTATTTTTCAATAAAACTACCAATAACTAATGATAGATCAAAATACCAAGAAGATACTGATAATAGATCAAAATACCAAGAAGATACTTACTCCAATAAGAGGAAAATTCTTCTCAGCCTTCGGAGAAGTGTCTCTGTAGAGAGGGCAAAAAAAAATGTCGTATCAGAACCGGATGGATCATCATGTAAATCAAACCATTAAAATAATATTTTATTTTGCTTTCTCCGCACAACTAGGGTTACGTTTTTTTGGTTGCTTCTTGGAGGAAAGGCAACGCCTAGGGTTTATTATATTAGGTGCACATTCACAAAAGAACCCTAATAAACTTCCATTAGCAAAAACCCACTTAACAAACATATTAGATATATTATCCTAGTCACAATTAAATAACTTGAATAACTATTATAGAACTATGCAAAATATAATATTTATTATCAATTCAAAATTTTGGGTTATTACATAGTATCTCCGTAATAGAAGTTTTGCCCTTAAAACTTGAACATACTTGAGTTGTCCATAGATCACGTAATTATTTTCTTTAAGCCCCTTAGTCCAATTGTGATTGTATTATGATACTAATGTTATCATCATTATATCCTCAAATCTCCTCTAATAATTTCATGAGCACAATAGCTAATAATGGTCAACTCAATAATTTGGATAAGTACTAAAATAATTTATAGCTTAATTATTATCAAATCTGAGTTTTGACTCGGACTCATTAATGAGTGAGATTGCTCATCGATAAGCATTAGCTCATTTAAGGTTCAATTGCTCATTAATGACCAAAGCTCTTATATCTTTTCCTTCACCGATAGGGCTTACAAATCGATGCCAATGATCTAGGCTCATAGATGAGAGATATGCTTATCGGTGACCAAGGTTCTTCTATTAAAATTCTCCATTAATAGGAGGTTAAAAATTGATGAAATTGAAGCAGGTTAGTCAATGAGTGCATGTCATGACCGTAATTTTTAAACCTAGAAAGAATAATGGAGTCAGACTAAACCTGTAAAAAGTCCTCCAAAAATCTACATTTATCAAAAGACCACAAAAATAATCTCATCATTTGAAATAAAACCAACAATAATTATTCTCTATAATCCAAAAGTCAATATTAATCCAATTAACTTGAGATAAATAAATATTCCTCAACTTGAAATAAAAGTCAACCTAAAGGGAGAATCTCATTATTACAAAACTCTCAAATAACAACTAAACATCAAATACTTATTTAACCTCCACCTATAAGAAATTTAGCAATCTTCAATTTTGTTCCTTGCTCCTTCTAAGAAATTAGAAACCACCAACTCCATCTAATCTCGAGTCTCTAAAAGAATGAAAATAACACAATGAGTTCACAACTCAATAAGTGGATAAATTCATACATTAAACACTGATTTTGCAAAAACTAGAATAATTTGACTTGATAAGCAAAATATTAAAATAGTAAAATCATGAATGAACTCACAAACTTGATACAATATCTTAAAGTATAAATTTCATGAGATGGAGAATAAGTAAATCACGTCTCAATGCGGTCAACACTTCATACTCCGGTTGAATTGGTAAACACCATAATTATTAAGCCCGTGGTTCAGGGACAGTGAAACGCAAATTTGGGCTCTTACCACTAAAATAATCCATCTCATCCAGCATCTATCACAAGACTACTCTTCTTAATTATTCTTATTTTTCAATAAAAACTACCAATAACTAATGATAGATCAAAATACCAAGAAGATACTGATAATAGATCAAAATACCAAGAAGATACTTACTCCAATAAGAGGGAAAATTCTTCTCAGCCTTCGGAGAAGTGTCTCTGTAGAGAGGGCAAAAAAAAAAATGTCGTATCAGAACCGGATGGATCATCATGTAAATCAAACCATTAAAATAATATTTTATTTTGCTTTCTCCGCACAACTAGGGTTACGTTTTTTTTTTGGTTGCTTCTTGGAGGAAAGGCAACGCCTAGGGTTTATTATATTAGGTGCACATTCACAAAAAGAACCCCTAATAAACTTCCATTAGCAAAAACCCACTTAACAAACATATTAGATATATTATCCTAGTCACAATTAAATAACTTGAATAACTATTATAGAACTATGCAAAATATAATATTTATTATCAATTCAAAATTTTGGGTTATTACATAGTATCTCCCGTAATAGAAGTTTTGCCCTTAAAACTTGAACATACTTGAGTTGTCCATAGATCACGTAATTATTTTCTTTAAGCCCCTTAGTCCAATTGTGATTGTATTATGATACTAATGTTATCATCATTATATCCTCAAATCTCCTCTAATAATTTCATGAGCACAATAGCTAATAATGGTCAACTCAATAATTTGGATAAGTACTAAAATAATTTATAGCTTAATTATTATCAACTCAGAATTTTGGGATATTACATATTATACCCCTCAAAAGAAGTTCTGTCCACAAAACTTGGATGCACTTCAAGTCCTCAAATAGATCAAGGTATTTCTCTTTCATCTCATTCTCATACTACCTATTGTGTCTTCTTCTGAAAGATTTTTTGGACACAAAAATTTCATGGGACAAATATTTATTAATCACCAATGTTTAATACTTTTGATCAAATGTTCCAAATAACTACTTTGACTATATAAAATGTTTCCTGTTATGAGAACTTCATAGATCATCACATGAGAAATATTATAGGAACCTATGGCAAACCATGAGGTAATGCAATTCTACTTGATACGTCCACAATCCTCTCCAAAATCTAGAATGCAGCCTCAAACTTTAAAGTCTCTATTGACGCGAAATCTCACGATGTCCTTTAACATGTAACTTGTCATGATGTTGCAAAAATAATCCTCAAGCATTCTTTTGCCCATCCCGACTGTAGAAAAATATCCATACATCATCAAAGAGACCATTACAAATTGATCCAGTTATGACTGAACTATCTCATTCACTAAACAAAATTTATGAAGTCTGCCAATGCATTGTCATCTGGTTGGTGTCATCAAAGAATAGTATAATCATTCATCATAATAATTATCAGTAACATTAATCTATGAAATACTCAATTTATGGTACACAAGCAAATATTTGAGTAATAGCCACATATTATTGCCTTGTATTATGCTACCCAAGCAATACATGTAATTCCCCGAAAAATCAAAACTAATAGAATTCACAGTCTTCCACATTTATAAAGTCTATAGTCCTATGTTTCTAACTAGAATTCATACATATAATTTTCTATAATCATTTAACCAACTAAGTTGGCATACTGTCTATTATAACTTCTCAAAATCATCCATCAAATTTATTTTCTATAAATCTCAAGTGATAATCCCTCACATCAAGTGCCATCACAACCTAACATCACCAAAACAAATACATTTAACACGAAAGTTTAATCGCACTAATCATCAATAACTAATTCATGACATATTCCTTATCACATTAGCATATATTATCAGATAATATTTTCATGAGTCACATATGTCAAACATGCCTTAAACTAAGCCGAACTAATTCCTTTATCTCTAAGAAAACAAAACAAAAAGGAATTATGTAATCCATGACTCTAAAATCATATACCTCTATAACTGAATTTGATCCAATAATATTCATATTGTCCTCGATCAGACTTCAAAATAAAACATCAACTTTCATTTCTATGCATCAAAATCCAATATATTTTTCTCACATTACTTAACCATCTCCAAAATCAACTAGGACCTACAACCTAAGCTCTGATACCATTCTGTCACGACCCCAATTTTTAAACCTAGAAAGAATAATAGAGTCGGACTAAACCTGTGAAAAGTCCTCCAAAAATCTACATTCATCAAAAGACCACCAAAATAATATCATCATTTGAAATAAAACCAACAATAATTATTCTCTATAATCTAAAAGTCAATATTAATCCAATTAACTTGAGATAAATAAGTATTCCCGAACTTGAAATAAAAGTCAACCTAAAGGGAAAATCTCATTATTACAAAACTCTCAAATAACAACTAAACATCAAATACTTATTAAACCTCCACCTATAAGAAATTTAGCAATCTGCAATTTTATTCCTTGCACCCTTCTAAGAAATTAGAAATCACCAACTCCATCTATTCTCGAGTCTCTGAAAAGAATGAAAACAACACAATGAGTTCACGACTCAATAAGTGGATAAATTCATACATTAAACACTAGTTTTGCAAAAACTAGAATAATTTGACTTGATAAGCAAAATATTAAAATAGTAAAATCATGAATGAACTCACAAACTTGATACAATATCTTTATAGTATAAATTTCATGAGATGGAGAATAAGTAAATCAGGTGAATACTATTTTAATATTTTGCTTTATAGTTAAGAAGACCGTAATTCATCGATGAGAGGTCGAAGGTAGACGTCAATATTGTTGCCCGGTGAACTCGCCCATCAATAAGAAGAGGCATCATAAAGTATGATTGATCCATAGCCAACCACGGTGAGAGATTATAAATCATCATTATAACAGGCCATGTACTATGCGGATTGCCATTAAAACTGAAGGGGCAAAAACCATCGCTTGCCAATCCGAGCCTAATATTGCGGGGATCCTGACTAAATGTTAGGTGCAACTTGTCAAAATCCTTCCATGCTGGGGAATCTCTTGGATGACTCATTTTACCATCTTCGCTTGGAATAGCACGGTCATGCCAGGTCATTGCCACCGCTGTCTTCTTACACTTGTAGAGCCTCTGCAGCCTCTGTGTCACAGGAAAGTATCGTAGCACCTTGACTGGTATGTCATTCTTGTTAGCATGTGCTTTCTTCTTATATCTAGACACTCCACAATTAGGGCACTCTTTCAGTTTAGAATTTTCTTTCCAATACAGCACACAATCATTAGGACATGCATGAATCTTCTCACAATTCAAACCCAAATCAGACATTATCCTTTTAGCTTCATACCAGCTCTGAGGCACATTGTTCCCCAAAGGCATAGAATCTTTCAGGAATTTTAGAAGCATTGTGAATGACTTATTGCTCCATTTGTTTAGGCATTTAATCTGGAAAAGTTGAACAAATCATGACAATGTGGAATATTTTGCATTCTCATAAATCGGTCTCTTGGCATCTTTCATGTACTTCTCATACTCGTCTACACGTTCTTGTCCAGAAGGATGATCATCTTCAGCAAGATTAGTGTCACCAAAAGCAACCTCTACCATTTCCTCCATCTCCTCTTCCGGAAATAAATATTCTTCGTTATCTTCTTCTTCATTATTGACAATATTAGGAGCTAGAATTTCTCCGTGATACACCCAAATTGTATAATCTCTAATAAAACCATGCTTAACAATGTGAAGTTCTACATCTTCCTCCTTGCGACGTAGCCTATTCCCACAGTGACTGCACGGACAAAGGATCATCCCATGTTGAATCCTATCGTGTTCACGCACAAATTTTATGAAAGTAGCAACTCCTTCAATAAATTCAGGCTTTGTGCGTTTTTCACGATTCACATACATCCAATCCTTAACTTTGATATAGTCATGTGCCATACTAACCTAAATAAGTCAAAGTTAGCAATAAAAAAATTTAAAATTATGCACGCTTGCATTAAAGGACAAAATTGGCAATCCACAAATATCAAATTGAGGATACAATCATAATAAAGACATTATAAGTTAAATTTTGGTGCATCTTTCTCATCAAAAAGTAATTGATACATTATCTATGCAAGCATATATTATGAATATGTATTTTTTGCGTTCATTAATATCCTAATCATTAAAGACGCATTCTTTGTGAACCAGATGCTTGCTAGTATGAGAGAGTAGGCGCAGCTTGCTCAAGTAATATTCAAGCCATTGATGTTCTTATGGTGATAGAGAATTACATAGGCAATTGTTTATATGTGACAATGCAAATCTCACTGGACTCTTTAAATAGTTTTAAAACAAAGTAAAAGGAGTATGCTCACCACTATATATTCACCAATTTCTTAATTGCCGTTCTCTAAAAGCTATGCAATATCTAGAAAACTATGCCATCAATTTCCTTTCAAGTATATGGGATACTAGGAGATGCATAATTGGCATAATCGTTTGACAAAATACTCCTATATTTGAAAAGATTATGTTTCTCAAGTAACACAACAGCTACATATATTCGAAACTAAAACAAATTATGTTTTATTTGTGAGCCTACATACATTTTCTAGATTCTCAAATGCACTCAAAAGCTCATAGAAATCATAAGAACTACAATTATAGATCTAAAATTTCAGAACGGCAATGTAGCATGAATAGATTTTGTGATCAGATTGTATAAGGCTTCTTCCTAGGGAATCAGACACTATCCAATTCGAGCTTCTTCTAGGTTTCCTTTATCGAGATATCATGGGAGAAATTGGAAGTAGACCCAAGAAAAAAGAGTCACAAGCATCAGAAATGTAAAATTAAGAAGAGTAATTATTTCTCGGATGTTTATAACCAAATTAAGCTAGAGTAATCTTTGAGATAACCATATCTAATTTCTGAAAATTCCCCAATTAGGGTTAGGGTTTTGAGGTAGAGGACTTACAAGTTAGGAGGTCAGAAAATAAGCAAGAGATCCAATTTGGGGAGGAGGAATTAGGGTTAGAGTTTTGACGAGGGAGAGGAGGCGAGGAATTATGAGTTTTTGAAGGTGATCCGGCAAAACGGAGGGATCGACGAGCCCGACGGCGGCGGCGACTGATTTGGGAGGGAAGGGAGAGGAGGCGGGGTTTGGGGTTTTATGAGAGAGAGAGAGAGAAGGAGAGAGAGAGAGCTAATAAGCTGGGGCAAAAATTTATTTTGCGGTTTTATTATTTTGTTTTTTGCTAAAAAATTGGGGAAAATTCTCCAAAGGGAAATAGGTGAACGGCCTTGACCCAACGGTTCAAATCGTTGGGGCTTTAAATTCGGCCCCAACGGTTGTGTCCACCCGTTAGGGCTGGGACTTTTTTTACTAGTGTTAGGCTACCCAAGCTAAACATGTAATTCCCCGAAAAATTAAAACTAATAGAATTCACAGTCTTCCACATTTATAAAGTCTATCTATAGTAGTATGTTTCTAACTAGAATTCATACATATAATTTTCTATAATCATTTAACCAACTATGTTGGCATACTGTCTATTATAACATCTCAAAATAAACCATTAAATTTATTTTCTATAAATCTCAAATGATAATCTCTCACATCAAGTGCCATCACAACCTAGCATCACCAAAAACAAATACATTTAGCACGAAAGTTTAATCGCACTAATCATCAATAACTAATTAATGACATATTCCTTATCATAATAGCATATATTATCAGATAATATTTTCATGAGTCACATATGTCAAACATGCCTTAAACTAAGCCGAACTAATTCCTTTATCTCTGAGAAAGCAAAACAAAAAGGAATTATGTAATCCATGACTCTAAAATCATATACCTCTATAACTGAATTTGATCCAATAATATTCATGTTGTCCTCGATCAGACTTCAAAATAAAACATCAACTTTCATTTCTATGCATCACAATCCAATATATTTTTCTTACATTACTTAACCATCTCCAAAATCAACTAGGACCAACAACCTAAGCTCTGATACCATTCTGTCACGACCCCAATTTTTAAACCTAGAAGGAATAATGGAGTCGGACTAAACCTGTGAAAAGTACTCCAAAAATCTACATTCATCAAAAAACCACCAAAATAATGTCATCATTTGAAATAAAACCAACAATAATTATTCTCTATAATCCAAAAGTCAATTTTAATCCAATTAACTTGAGATAAATAAATATTCCGAACCGAAATAAAAGTCAACCTAAAGGGAGAATCTCATTATTACAAAACTCTCAAATAACAACTAAACATCAAATAGTTATTTACCCTCCACCTATAAGAAATTTAGCAATCTGCAATTTTATTCCTTCCTCCCTTCTAAGAAATTAGAAACCACCAACTCCATCTAATCTCGAGTCTTTGAAAAGAATAAAAGCAACACAATGAGTTCACGACTCAATAAGTGGATAAATTCAGACATTAAACACATGTTTTGCAAAAAATAGAATAATTTGACTTGATAAGAAAAATATTAAAATAGTAAAAATCATGAATGAACTCACAAACTTGATACAATATCTTTAAAGTATAAATTTCATAAGATGGAGAATAAGTAAATCACGTCACAATGCGGTCAACACTTCATACTCCGGTTGACTTGGTAAACACCATAATTATTAAGCCCGTGGTTCCGAGACAGTGAGAACCAAATTTGGGCTCTTACCGCTAAAATAAAAACCTCATAGTGGCAACTCCTCCTCATAGTAAAAAAAGTTGCATGAGTGGGTGAGCTCCAGGCAATTTTTTGTGCATGTTAGCCCCTCTTTGCTATCGTGCGCCTCTCTTCTTCTCCTTGCTCTCTCTCCTCTAGATTTGTCTCATGTCTTCTCCAGAACTAGCTCAAGGCAACTCCTCCTCTTTTGTAGAACCCTCAGTTGATGTGGAGTCTCGCTCTTAGCTAGATGATTCTCAACATTTGGGGAAGGATCAGAATACTACTAAGTCATCATAGGCTTCGATTGTTGCAGGTAATCGTCAAAAAGAAAATGGTATGAATCTCTCTTTTATCTCCCAGCAATTTGCGGAGTCAAATTGTATTAATTTTGATGAATTAGAATGGGATTGTGGCACTGATGAGTGAAAATCTGCCCTAGTGGGTTATGTTCTTGTTTAAAGCTTCATATAATTCTATTAAGAATTTTGCTTCTAAACGCTGGGGTGATCAAGGTTCGATTGAGGTCTTAGCTATGGATTCAGGTGTTTTCTTGTTCAAATTTCCAACAAATAAATCAAAATTAGCTGTTCTACAACAGGGTCCCTGGTATTTTGATAATAAACCATTAATATTAGTCCCTTGGTCAGTTGATCTCAACCTAGAAGACCTGAATGCTTCATCTATTCTTGTTTGGATTAAATTTCCCAATCTGAAATTACACTTATGGAATGAGCATGCTTTGAGTAAACTTGCTAGTGCTATTGGTAAACCTGTTTGCACAGATAGTATTACTGCCAAAAAGGATAGAATTTCTTTTGCTCGTGTATGCATTGAGATACAATCTGATTTTGAGCTACCTCACACTTTGAAAATCAAAGGCCCTGGTGGTAGGGAATTAATTCAGAGAGTGGAGTATGAGTGGATTCCACCTAGGTGCTCCCATTGTAAGGTATTTGTACACAAACTGGATAAATGTAGGAAAAAAAGCATGAAAAAAATATGGGTTCCTAAGGTCTCTCATGTGGATATTAGTGCTGATATTGTCAACAATGTTGATATGATTTCACCTCTTGAGGTATCTATTGAGAACTCTACTGAATGGCAACATGTTAGAAGTAGAAATCCTTCTACTGGAGTTGCTACTAGAAATGTCTTTACCCGCTTACTATTCATGATGATAATGGGATTGATATCTTTGTTGATCTTTCTCAAAAAGCTGTCTCTAATAGGAAAAAAGGTCCCTCTCTACTAAATAATTCAAATATTAGAGGACAGAAAAGTGTGAGGGGTAGAAGTAGTTCATCAAAATCTGGATGAAGTCCTTTGGATGTTGGAATATTAGGGGCCTTAACCACCCTAATAAACAAAAAGAGGTTAAGAATTTTCTCCATGCACATAACATTTCTCTTTTTGGTCTTGTTGAAACAAAAATCCAACCAGTTCTTGCTTCAGTGGTTGCTAATAAATGTGCTCCTAATTGAAGTTTTTTGCATAATTTTGATCTGGATGTTCATGGTAGAATTATAGTTCTCTAGGATGCCTCAGTTTTTAATGTTCAAGCTCTTCTTACTACTTCTCAGTTGATTCACTGTCTTATTGAAGATAAGAGTAACTCCACCTCTTTTTTAGCCTCTTTTATATATGGGTATAATCAGGCGCTTTAAGATCTAGCCTCTGGAGTGCTCTCAGATCTATTGTATCTTCTGCTCAAGTGCCTTGGGTGGTGTTAGGGGATTTCAACTGCATTTTTGATATAGAGGAGAGAATTCAAGGGAAAAGTGTCACTCGGAATGAAGTTCTGGAATTGCAAAGTTTTGTCAGTGATACCAAGCTACTGGACATGAAATTCAAAGGGTGTTTCTTTACCTGGTCTAACAAGAAGATCTTTTGTAAGTTGGATAGAGTCTTGATAAATGATTTATGGCTTGATTTGTTCCCTACTTCTGATACAGAATTCCTAGCCCTTGGAATATCTGACCACAGCCCAGCTTTGATCTCTTTTCACTCCTCTGCAAGTTCAAGACCCTCTTTTAAATATTTCAACTTCTAGAGTGAGCACTGTAAGTTTAAAGGTGTTGTTTGTTTTGCTTGGAGACATCATTTTCAGGGTTCTCCTATGTTCAGAGTGGTTCAAAAGTTGAAGGTAGTCAAAGCTCAATTGAAAAAATTCAATTCACAATTTTTTGGGGGGATTACTGCCAAGGTTAATAAGGCTAGAGAGGCATTGCTACAAGCTCATGTTGAAGTCCAGAAAGATCCAACCAATGCTGTTTTGAGTACACATGAAAGTGATATGATGAAACAGTTTCTCCTCTTGCTTAAACATGAGGCTATGTTTCTTCAACAGAAAGCTAAAGTGAATTGGTTGAATTTGGGAGATAGTAATTCAACATTCTTCCATGCTTCAGTTAAGCAAAGAAGAATGAGGAATTCTATTCTTTCTATCTATTCTTCTCAGGGATTCTACTCACAAAATATGAAGATATTCAGGGAGAGTTGGTCAATTTCAACAGCAATATTCTGGGCAATAGTTCTCCTTGTCAGCCAGCTCTCATGTCCATTTTGGCAAGAGGCCCTCTTATTAATGATGAGCAGTGCATTGAAATTTGTAGGTCTATTTCTGAAGCTGAAATCAAGTCGGCTATGTTCCAAATCAATGATAAAAGAAGTCCTGGGCCTAATGGATTCTCTTCCAAATTTTTTCAAGATTCTTGGGATATCATTGGAGCTGATATCGTCTCTGCTTTGGGAGACTTCTTTAGGTATGGCAAATTATTAAAATCCTTAAACTCCACCTCTATTACTCTTGTCCCTAAGTCTCATTGTCCTAATAATGCTTCTGACTATAGACCTATTGCTTGTTGCAATATTCTATATAAGTGCATTTCTAATGTGTTAAGAAATGGGCTCAAGAAAGTGACGTCCTATTTGGTTAGTGATAATCAGGGGGCATTATAAAAGGCAGGAGCATATTGGATTTCCAATACTAACAGGAATATGATACTTCAACACCTTGGCTTCACTGAAGGGGCCCTTCCTGTTAAGTACTTTGGCATCCCCCTATCATCCAAAGGGCCCTCCTCTACTGATTGTGCTATTTTGATTGAAAAAATCCTCTCTAAAATAAAAAATTGGAGTACTAGATTCTTGTCTTATGCTGGTAGACTTCAGCTCATTAAATCAATCATATATAGTATGCATGCTTACTAGGGGAGCATATTTCTCTTGCCTAAGAGGGTCATACATGCTGTGGAGCAACTATGCATGGATTACCTTTGGATTGGCTCTTATGGGCAACACATCAAAGCCAAAGTTGTTTGGGAACAGGTATGCAAACCTAAGTCTGGTGGGGGTCTTGGTCTTCAGCACTTATCTTTCTTAAATAAATGCCTGAATCTAAACAATATCTGGTCCTTACTCCTCAAAAAGAACTCCCTCTGGGTTAGGTGGGTGCATGGTTTTTATCTTAGAGGGAGCTCTTTATGGGACATTGTTTCAAAACCTCACTTCTCTTGGGTATTCAAAAGATTGCTTAAGCTTCGCCAGGAAGCTCTGCTGTGTTTATCCTTCAGCAATGGTTCTTTAAAATGGACTGGACTTGGTCCTGAGTTCAGCTCCTCTACTACCTATAAAGTGCTGTTGGGTGATATTGATAAAAAGCCTTGGGCTCATGTTGTGTGGAACAGTTTACAATCCCTAAACATGCTTTTACCTCTTGGTTGGCTTGCCTTGATAGATTGCCTACAAGAAATAGACTCCAACGCATTGGGGTGCTGGAGGATAACTCCTGTGCTCTCTATGGTGTGATGATTGAGAGTAGAGATCACCGACTCTTTCAGTGCAGCTTCAGCTTACAAATATGGGAGCTTGTGATGCCTTTTGTGCAGGAATTTAACCCCCCATGTAGGTGGCAGGACATTGTTTCATGGGCAGCTTCAGCTTGGAAGGGGAGCATCAGCGTTAGGAGGGTCAAAAGAGCTACAGTTGCTGTTTGTGTGTATCACACTTGGAGGGCCAGAAATATGTTAATTTTTCAAGGGAAGACCCCTCGTATTGAAGACATATACCAGCAGGTCCTCTTTGAGATCAAAATTCAATGCTCTAAAGTGGTGAGGATGAAAGATACTTCTGCAAATAGAAGATGGTGCAGGGCAATGTGTATATACCCTGTTTTTGATGCTATGTAAAGTGTCTATCTTAGTCACATTGATCTTGTTTTTTTGTTGTTAAGGGCTGATCTTTAAGTCCTGTGTTGTTGTGGGAACTTTGAGTGTATAGTGAGTTTGTATTTCCACTTCTTACAGTTTGGGTTATCGAAATATATGCTTTCTTACCGAAAAAAAACCTCATAGAGGCACATTGAGCCCTGTTTAGATGACTTACTTATCTCCGACATATACCGGTATATTGACTTGAGATGCATATGCTTTAAGAAAAATGAACAAAGTTCATATAACCAAATACTTTATAAAGAATTGCCAAAGGCCAACCAATAGTGAAATTAAACAATCACATATGCATCTCAACTTACTACTATATGAAAAGACATGATTGTCAACAAAAAAATAAGCGTACGCTTATACCAAAATATTTGCGTGCATCACAAAATACAATCCAACCAACAACTAATATATGAGTAAATCATACAAAATGATATAATCCATCGGGAACAAATCTATATATACTTAATATAATTTTATTTGAAAAATATGCAGCGCACAATGCATAAATTCACCACTTACAGAAATACCAACGGATAATCCAAAATTCAACTCTCACGATGCTTTTGAGGAGCCTCTAGGAATCCCTAAATAATAAACACAAATAATAATGTCAATACTAGACTCCAGATCAAGTACTGCATTCTCAGTTATCTTAGTAGGCTATATGTTTACATATTCTATTTTCTGAAGATAAATCTAACCATCCATAGTCT
Source organism: Asparagus setaceus (assembly GCA_012295165.1). NCBI lineage: Eukaryota > Viridiplantae > Streptophyta > Magnoliopsida > Asparagales > Asparagaceae > Asparagus > Asparagus setaceus. Next base: position 38,407,541 of record CM022704.1, read on the forward strand.
TCCATCATTATAAAATTAACATTAATATGGTTATATCACCTCAAAATTCTTGAGGTAAGGATACAGAGACTACTAATTATGTCATATTGGATTTCTTCCATCATCTTTGTAAATAATTCCCCAAAGATTTATATCACTAATACTTGTAATAAGTCTGCATATCACCCATACATTAGACTAGTACGAAATCCAAATCTGAACTGTAATCCATCTCATCCAGCATCTATCACAAGTCTATTCTTCTTAATTATTATTATTTTTCAATAAAAACTATCAATAATTGATAATAGATCAAAATACCAAGAAGATACTTACTCCAATAAGAGGGAAAAATCTTCTCAGCCTTCGGAGAAGTGTCCCTGTCGAGAGGGCAAAGAAAAATAGTCGTATCAGAACCGGGTGGATCATCACTTAAATCAAACCATTAAAATAATATTTTATTTTGCTTTCTCTACCCAACTAGGGTTACGTTTTTTTTGTTTGGCTGCGGCTTGGAGGAAAGGCAACGCCTAGGGTTTATTTTATTAGGTGCACATTCACAAAAAGAACCCCTAACAAACTTCCATTACCAAAAAACCCACTTAACAAACATATTAGATATATTATCCTAGTCACAATTAAATAACTTGAATAATTATTATAGAATTTTGTAAAATATAATATTTATTATCAATTCAAAATTTTGGGTTATTACATAGTATCTCCCGTGATAGAAGTTTTGTCCTTAAAACTTGAACATACTTGAGTTGTCCATAGATCACATAATTATTTTCTTTTCGCCCCTTAATCGAACTATGATTGTATTGTGATACTAATGTTATCATCAGTATATCCTCAAATCTCCTCCAATAATTTCATCAGCATAATAGCTAATAATGGTCAACTCAATAATTTGGATAAGTACTAAAATAATTTATAGCATAATTATTATAAACTGAGAATTTTGGGATAATATTACATTGCATATGCTCATCGATGACCAATTGTTCATTAATGACCATTTTGCTCATCGAGATGTCTGCTTTGCAAATTCATCCTGTTGAGCTGAAATTCATTCTATTTTATCTCGATAATGATTCTAACATATATAAGCCTGCAAAAGTCATCTCAAACACAAATCAGACTCAAATATATATTTGTTATTATTCAAATAAAAGAAATTGTATAGACATGAACCTAACAAACTTCATCACACTTCTAGGATGGCCAACTTGTGAGCACTGGACTTCCAACACTACTACTCTCAACCACCTTGAGCTAGTAGTGTTGTCCTCTTTACACCTAGAGAGAAAGTTTTACAAATAAAGAGTTGTTCTCTTTAGAACACATAGTGGAGAACTCAAATTAGCTCAGTACATCTCTCAACAACTAGAAGTACATATTTGAGGCTTTTAAGGCTCTATTGAACTTAAACCACTTAGCACAATGGAATATGACACTTGATGAGTTAGATTATTATTCTTCTGGACAACAAATAGGATTAGTAATGGAATGAAAATCTCAAAATTATTTTTTTCTCTCAACGGATTTCTGTAGTTAACACAACAACTAGAGAGAAAGAATAAGGTTTTGATTGCAAATGATAAGCTTTCAATGAGAGTGACAAACTGCATAATAAGTTCTCCCAATGATGCGATGTATTAATACACAAACTCAAACCTTATTTGTAGCTATATATGACAAATGGTTTGAATTCTTCCCATTGTCACTCAAGCTTAGAAGGAAAGTAGCCTTTGAAATACAATTAATCCTTTCTAGGTCGAGAGTTCTGGACTTTCCATTTTGGATAATTTGACTCAGCAACATTAACTACAGATCAGAGTTGTCTTGATCAACACTAGGCGCCTAGAGTCAGACAAGGTAAACTGACTATCTTTTAACTTGTTAGTATGAAAGTAAAGTTGATGTAGGTTAGAGATCATTAATGGTTATGATCAGATAGTGATTTCTCTATCAACAGTTTTGTTTGCAGAAATTTTCCAGATTGAGAAATGAACTAGGACTGAAAGTTCAATGAAAAGATCAAGATAGGGCAAGATTTCTAGGATACTCTAGTATTATATATATACTTCATTGTGCTAGTTGGTTCAGGTTCTTATATTTATTGTCCTTAGATTCAACTTGGTTCATGGGAGCACGCTGATGTAGCATTAGAAGTTCTTGAATCACTTGAACGTTCTTCAATAGAGCTTCAAAGATCCTTTGCCTTGCATGCACTTGGACTTGAGTCATTTTTGTACGTACTCTCTTGTTGTAAAGCTTGATATCTTAATTTGGACATAGGAATTTGATCATTATCTTCCTGAAACATTTAATTATCATCCAAGATCTTTATAGCATGTTTGGCTTAGTCCTGAAATCTCACAAATACTAAGCACACATTAATTATTACTAACTAAACATAATTTAGTTCTCACTAATCAAAACATAGGGCTCACATCGATTATCATATTTTAAATTAAATTTATCAAATATATCTTTAGTATCTAATAAGCATCACTCGCAACTAAAGATCTGAAAAAATAATATATTGGGAGTTTTATTCTGGGTAGTTCATATGGAGTTTTAATCCAAAATAGGTCAAACCAATACACGACTTAAAATGTATCATGTTAGCATTTAAGGCTTCAACCTACTCGTCAAGGAGTAAGCATTTAACATGATTCTAGTTCGGATGGTCCTATTTGTTTTCTTTACAATGCTATTTAGTTTTTTTTTCCTAGAAGTGGAATAAGTATGACCAACGTCATATTCTCCAAAGAATTTTTCGAACCTTTCATTTTCAAAGTTTCCATCATAATCACTATGAATGTTTAAAATGCGACTATCATTTTTTTCCTAACCATTACACAATAGTGTGAGAATAATGAAAAACCTTCATTTTTCTGTGGATGCAACAAAACCCAACTAAATCTAGGCAAATCGTCCATTATGACATATACATATGACTTTCTAGTCAGCATTATCTCTAATACAACTACTTTGCACCAATATGTCCAAGGGTGGATATTATCACCTTCAATACTTATAAGGTTACATGCAAACATATTTGGATCACCACTCATATATCTAGAGCAACCACTATCTTATGAGAAGATTACACACCTACACAATAGAGTTTACATGCGCTATTAGGTACTCATTTTCCATTGGGTCGTTGCCTGTTAGTATTTCTTTTAGAAACTCATCTCAGATATGGAAAAGGCATATACGTCTGTAAGCAAGATCATGGTAGAATCTGTTGTGCGCAGCGGAAATTTCGGCAGCACCTCTGTTGCACAACAAGAGAGTAAGATCACAACTAAATCCCCGTTTCACAAAGGAAATAAGAATTGACAGTGAATATCTCAGCAAAGTGGGATATACACTCTTCTCTCATCAGTTCTAGGACTGACCTGTCGACGAAACCTAAAAAGTTATTACAAATCTCTTAACAGCAAGACAAACGAATTTACGTGGTTCGGCAAGTTGCCTGCATCCACGGGGCAAGGAGGGGGGAGATTTTACTATTTAAGAGAAAGAGAATACAAATAGGGTTTACAATCCCACAAAATCTCACAAATAAAACCCTCAAACAAACTCTCAAATCTCTCACAATTTCTCTCTCAAAAGGATGCTCAAAACCCTCTATTTGCTCTCTTCTTTCTGCCTCAAAAAAAAACTGGGAACACAAGCTCTTATTTATAGGAAATAATCCCAGTTCAAACGCTGCACGCTGCTCCAAAACGCGCTAAACGATGCTTCGGGTGGCTCTGACGAGCCCCCACGAGCACGCTGCTTTTCGTTCGTGAGTTCGTGGTTGTGGCTCCACCCAAAGACGGCGCTCAAAAACGATCTTGTCCCGGGTGTGGCCCCCACGAACCCACAATTCTCCACCTCGGTGAAGTTTCTCTCAAAACTGAGCCGACACCAAAGCAACCAAATGTCCCACTTGTTGCGTCCAGTACGAAGTAGAATAAATCCATGACAACGAACTCAATCAACAATAAGCCGGGAACCCAAACGAGAGTTCAAATAATCTCCCTCCATCAAAATCAACTAATCCAAATCGGTTGATCGAAGACCTCACGATCCTCTTGCCTAAGGAATCAAGCCTCACGTAGTTCACCCAAATGGCCTCCAAAGGCCTTAACACCGAAGAATGTTTAAAATCTCCAAATAATGACCAAACTTAACACCCGAAATAACTTTGGTCAGCATATCAGCAGGGTTGTCCTTTGTGTGGATCTTTTCCGACTTGACATCTCCTTCATCCAAGATATCACGAACAAAGTAGAATCTGACATCAATGTGCTTTGTGCGTGCATGATAAACCTGGTTCTTCGCCAAATAGATGGCCGACATACTATCACAATATACCCGAATGGTGTCCTGTGCTATCCCCAAGTCCTCCAGTAATATATGCAGCCACAAAGCCTCCTTCATAGCTTCAGTCACAGCCATATACTCCACCTCTGTAGTAGAGAGAGCTAATGTCGACTGAAGTGTACATCTCCAACATACCGGTGCTCCTGCCAATGTAAATACATATCCTGAAGTAGACCGACGCTTGTCAAGATCTCCTGCATAATCTGAATCCACATAACCAATACAATCCTGCCCTGTCTTCTCATTCTTCTGAAAAGTCAAACCAACATCTACGGTCCCTTTAATGTACCGTAGAATCCACTTCACGGTCTCCCAATGACCCTTCCCAGGGTCATGCATGTACCTCGATACCATGCTCACGGCCTGTGATAAATCTAGCCTTGTACACACCATTGCATACATCAAGCTACCCACCGCACTGGCATATGGAACCTTTGATATATATTCTCTATCCTCTACTGAAACAGGCGACATCTTAGCTGAAAGCTTAAAGTGGGGAGTCAACGGAGTACTCACTGCCTTTGCATTGCCATCAAAGCTAAACTTCTTCAACATCTTCTGCAGATAACTCCTTTGTGTAAGCTTTAATTTCCCCTTCGCCCTGTCTCACTCGATCTCCATACCCAGTATCTTCTTCGCCTCTCCAAGATCCTTCATCTCAAACTCAGATGACAGCTCCTTTTTCAACTTTTGAATAGCTGAAGAATTCCTGGAGGCAATGAGCATATCATCAACATACAATAATAAATAGATATACTCACCATCTTGTAGCTTATGCATGTAAACACATGGGTCATATGGGCTCCTAGTGTACCCTCGGCCAATCATAAAGCCGTCAAATCTCTTGTACCATTGTCGCGGTGATTGTTTCAATCCGTAAAGAGACTTCTTCAGCTTGCACACCAATTCTTCCTTTCCTACAGCCTTGAACGCCATAGGTTGTGTCATGTAGATCTCCTCCTCTAAATCTCCATGTAGAAAGGCTGTCTTCACATCCATCTAGACCAACTCCAAATCCAGTTGTGCCACCAATGCTAACAAAATCCTAATCGATGAATACTTCACAACGGGTGAAAATACCTCATTGTAATCAACGCCCTCAAGCTGGACATAACCCTTGGCAACTAATCTGGCTTTGTACCGAATGTCCCCAATAGAAGATCCCTCTTTTTTTGCATACACCCACTTGCATCCAATAGCTTTCTTACCCTTCGGTAGCTTTGTAAGTTCCCAAGTGTCGTTCTTCTGAAGAGACCGCATCTCCTCCTCCATAGCTTCCCTCCACCTAATCGAATCAGAGCTAGACTCTGCCTCCCTGAATGTAGAAGGAACCAAATTATCAATGACTTCTGCTGATAAGGCATATGCAACCACGACATCATTATATCTTGCTGGCCGACGAATTTCTCTTCTGGGTCTACTTGCTGCATTAGACTCCTGAACATGACCCTGCTCCTTAGTCTCACCATTCACTGTATCCACCAACTGTCCGGCTATCATCTTATCTCCTCCCAGTGTCACCTCTATAGGAGCCTCAATGGATACGCTGCTATCTAGAGTGGGTGAAGTCACATCAACCTCCACATACTGTAATATCCCACTTGTCTGGTCTCCCTCCACCTGCTGAGGGACTTGAGGCCTCATCATGAACGCGTCGTCGAATGTGACATCTCTGCTAATGACTATCTTCTTGTCCTGTAGGTCCCACAATTTGAAGCCTTTAACTCCTTCTCTAAAGCCCACAAAGACAGCTTTCCTCGCCTTCGGATTTAATTTATCATCACTGACATGATAATAAGCTGGACACCCAAATATCCGGCGACTCATAGTCACTAGCCACCGAACTGCACTAACGCCTATTGAGTCTTTCCTCAGATCGCAGCTGCACGACAACCTATTTACGAGATGGCTCGCATAAACTAACATTTCGGCCCAAAAGGATCTAGGTAATCCACTCTGCGTCATCATACATCATACCTTCTCCAACAAGGTACGGTTCAATCCCTCAGCCACCCCGTTCTATTGCGGTGTCTCACGAACTGTGAAGTGTCGTCTAATGCCGTGATCCTGACAAAACTGTAGAAACGAATCACTCTTATACTCTCCACCATTGTCCGAACGAAGAGTCTTCACCTTTCTACCTGTCTGCAGTTTCACTTTCTTCTTCCACTCCACAAAAATATCCAGGACCTCATATTTATGCTTCATAGGGTATACCCAATTTCTCCTAGAATAATCGTCAATGAAAATGACAAAATAGTTGGCCCCACCAAGTGATGTGTGCTTAGAAGGTTCCCAAACATCTGTGTGAATGTAATCTAATATACCTTGGGTATTGTGAATAGCGGTGCTGAACTTCACTTTCGTCTTCTTCCCAAGTATGCAATATTCACACAATTCCATCTTGCAAGTTGTAGGCATCAAAAATTGCTGAAGAACCTCAAATATGACTAAATCATGAGAAGATCAAAGGACAACGCCGCAAAATCTCAAGAAGCCCAACATGGAAGATTGTGTCTCGCCACTAGCGAGACATTTGATGTGTCTCGCAACTAGCGAGACATTTGTTTGTGCCTCGCCACGAAGCGAGACATTTGTTTGTGCCTCGCCACGAAGCGAGACACTTGTTTGTGCCTCGCCACGAAGCGAGACACTTGTTTGTGCCTCGCCATGAGCGAGACATTTGATGTGTCTCGCAACTAGCGAGACATTTGTGTCTCGCCAAAGGCGACACCCGTAATACTTGAAACAAGCTCTTGAAGGGTCTAAATCAATGCCGATGGGGCCCACTTGACTTGATCAACGAAAGAGACGCTCAGATACTTTAATGGGCGGTTACATCGCTGAAAATACCACTAGGCGTGATTTTAGGGCATTTAATCGCGCCTTAAAAGCAAATAAACCGCTATAAAACCGGTGGGGACGATTAATCGCCGGGCCACGAGGTAGCTTCATACCGCCACGCTTAGGCAACATTAATCACGCTGGGCCGAAGCAGGCAAAGATAGCCGAAACTGAGCCGCCGCTAACCGCAAATATGGAGCACTTATGACTTGTTTCTTCAAAGGGCACGCTTCCCAAGGACTATAAATACCCCCTACATCCACTTGGGCAGGGGATCGGCATTTGGCAATCGAGATCAAACAAAAATCGAGCTTTGTAAGGAGAGAGAGAGAATCCAAGCTTCCAAAGTTCAAGAACACGGTCCAAACGGAGATTCCTCGAGATTAAGCTTTGCCTTAATTTCTGAAGAGTAGATATCTTACTTTGCTAAGATATTTATCAAGTTCTTGTTTCTCAAGCATCAACTAAACCCCGCCGATTCGGACGATCGCCTGCGGGGTCCACTTGACACGGCCCCAGACAGAAAAGTCCCACAAAAACGAGATCTACACTTGTAGTATCTTTGTTCGAGTTTGTAAGAAAGTTATCTAAATTCTTTGTAACCGAAAATCAAAGTATAATTTTCTTAAGTTTTGTAATGGATACGCCGCTATCTAGAGTGGGTGAAGTCACATCAACCTCCACATACCGTAATATCCCACTTGTCCGTCTCCCTCCACCGCCGAGGGACTTGAGGCCTCATCATGAACGCGTCGTCGAATGTGACATCTCTGCTAATGACTATCTTCTTGTCCTGTAGGTCCCACAATTTGAAGCCTTTAACTCCTTCTCTAAAGCCCACAAAGACAGCTTTCCTCGCCCTCGGATTTAATTTATCATCACTGACATGATAATAAGCTGGACACCCAAATATCCGAAGCGACTCATAGTCACTAGCCACTGAACCAGACCAACGCTCTATTGGAGTCTTTCCCTGTATCGCAGTGCACGACAACCTATTTACGAGATGGCTCGCATAAACTAACATTTCGGCCCAAAAGGATCTAGGTAATCCACTCTGCGTCATCATACATCATACCTTCTCCAACAAGGTACGGTTCAATCCTCAGCCACCCCGTTCTATTGCGGTGTCTCACGAACTGTGAAGTGTCGTCTAATGCCGTGATCCTGACAAAACTGTAGAAACGAATCACTCTTATACTCTCCACCATTGTCCGAACGAAGAGTCTTCACCTTTCTACCTGTCTGCAGTTTCACTTTCTTCTTCCACTCCACAAAAATATCCAGACCATGAGCGAGACATTTGTTTGTGCCTCGCCATGAGCGAGACATTTGTTTGTGCCTCGCCATGAGCGAGACATTTGTTTGTGCCTCGCCACGAAGCGAGACATTTGTTTGTGCCTCGCCATGAGCGAGACATTTGTTTGTGCCTCGCCATGAGCGAGACATTTGTTTGTGCCTCGCCACGAAGCGAGACATTTGTTTGTGCCTCGCCATGAGCGAGACATTTGTTTGTGCCTCGCCATGAGCGAGACATTTGTTTGTGCCTCGCCATGAGCGAGACATTTGTTTGTGCCTCGCCATGAGCGAGACATTTGTTTGTGCCTCGCCATGAGCGAGACATTTGTTTGTGCCTCGCCATGAGCGAGACATTTGTTTGTGCCTCGCCATGAGCGAGACATTTGTTTGTGCCTCGCCACGAAGCGAGACATTTGTTTGTGCCTCGCCATGAGCGAGACATTTGTTTGTGCCTCGCCATGAGCGAGACATTTGTTTGTGCCTCGCCATGAGCGAGACATTTGTTTGTGCCTCGCCATGAGCGAGACATTTGTTTGTGCCTCGCCATGAGCGAGACATTTGTTTGTGCCTCGCCATGAGCGAGACATTTGTTTGTGCCTCGCCATGAGCGAGACATTTGTTTGTGCCTCGCCATGAGCGAGACATTTGTTTGTGCCTCGCCATGAGCGAGACATTTGTTTGTGCCTCGCCACGAAGCGAGACATTTGTTTGTGCCTCGCCATGAGCGAGACATTTGTTTGTGCCTCGCCATGAGCGAGACATTTGTTTGTGCCTCGCCATGAGCGAGACATTTGTTTGTGCCTCGCCATGAGCGAGACATTTGTTTGTGCCTCGCCACGAAGCGAGACATTTGTTTGTGCCTCGCCATGAGCGAGACATTTGTTTGTGCCTCGCCACGAAGCGAGACATTTGTTTGTGCCTCGCCATGAGCGAGACATTTGTTTGTGCCTCGCCACGAAGCGAGACATTTGTTTGTGCCTCGCCATGAGCGAGACATTTGTTTGTGCCTCGCCATGAGCGAGACATTTGTTTGTGCCTCGCCACGAAGCGAGACATTTGTTTGTGCCTCGCCACGAAGCGAGACATTTGTTTGTGCCTCGCCATGAGCGAGACATTTGTTTGTGCCTCGCCACGAAGCGAGACATTTGTTTGTGCCTCGCCATGAGCGAGACATTTGTTTGTGCCTCGCCACGAAGCGAGACATTTGTTTGTGCCTCGCCATGAGCGAGACATTTGTTTGTGCCTCGCCACGAAGCGAGACATTTGTTTGTGCCTCGCCATGAGCGAGACATTTGTTTGTGCCTCGCCATGAGCGAGACATTTGTTTGTGCCTCGCCATGAGCGAGACATTTGTTTGTGCCTCGCCACGAAGCGAGACATTTGTTTGTGCCTCGCCATGAGCGAGACATTTGTTTGTGCCTCGCCATGAGCGAGACATTTGTTTGTGCCTCGCCATGAGCGAGACATTTGTTTGTGCCTCGCCATGAGCGAGACATTTGTTTGTGCCTCGCCATGAGCGAGACATTTGTTTGTGCCTCGCCATGAGCGAGACATTTGTTTGTGCCTCGCCATGAGCGAGACATTTGTTTGTGCCTCGCCATGAGCGAGACATTTGTTTGTGCCTCGCCACGAAGCGAGACATTTGTTTGTGCCTCGCCATGAGCGAGACATTTGTTTGTGCCTCGCCATGAGCGAGACATTTGTTTGTGCCTCGCCATGAGCGAGACATTTGTTTGTGCCTCGCCACGAAGCGAGACATTTGTTTGTGCCTCGCCACGAAGCGAGACATTTGTTTGTGCCTCGCCATGAGCGAGACATTTGATGTGTCTCGCAACTAGCGAGATTTATTTGTGTCTCGCCAAAGGCCAGACACCCGTAATACTTGAAACAAGCTCTTGAAGGGTCTAAATCAATGCCGATGGGGCCCACTTGACTTGATCAACGCAAAGAGACGCTCAGATACTTTAATGGGCGGTTACATCGCTGAAAATACCACTAGGCGATTTTAGGGCATTTAATCGCGCCTTAAAAGCAAATAAACCGCAACAATGGTGGATCTACACCGCCGCAACAATGAGGTATTTTCATACCGCCGCCAGCGAAGCAGGCGCTGACACCGCCGCCAATGAAGCAGCGCAAAGATAGCGCGAGGCACAGCCGCCGCTAACCGCAAATATGGAGCACTTATGACTTGTTTCTTCAAAGGGCACGCTTCCCAAGGACTATAAATACCCCCTACATCCACTTGGGCAGGGATCGGCATTTGGCAATCGAGATCAAACAAAAATCGAGCTTTGTAAGGAGAGAGAGAGAATCCAAGCTTCCAAAGTTCAAGAACACGGTCCAAACGGAGATTCCTCGAGATTAAGCTTTGCCTTAATTTCGAAGAGTAGATATCTTACTTTGCTAAGATATTTATCAAGTTCTTGTTTCCTTTGAAGCATCAACTAAACCCCGCCGATTCGACGATCGCAGACGGGTGGTCCACGGATTACGCGGCCCCTAAGACAGAAAAGTCCCACAAAACGTGAGATCTACACTTGTAGTATCTTTTGTTCGAGTTTGTAAGAAAGTTATCTAAATTCTTTGTAACCGAAAATCAAAGTATAATTTTCTTAAGTTTTGTAATGGAAACGACAAAGAAATCAACTTTCGACTCAAACATGATGGCGCAATTACGTGGGAGCTAACGGTCTCGAGCCCGAGATCGTTGTGTCGCAGCCTTGCAACATCAAGCCGACCTCATGGTCGATGGATCGATTATTTCTTCGATCAAGCCAAGTTTGAAGAATATCTCTCCTCTTCCTCATCGGTCCTCCTCACCCCGCAAACATCGGAGGATCTCATCTAAGCCTAGAGGTTAGTTACGTTGTGATGTGCAACGATTCTCGCTCGCTATGACGGAGGCGATTTCCCTCTCAACAACACCCCTGTGGATTTCAAAGCCGGAGCTCGTTTCGTTGACTCCTTCAAGAAGGAGTCATTTAACAAGATCTCAACCACTCGACAAAGAGGGCTCGCCGAGACAACGCCAAAAGATGGCCCGACAACTTGCAAAGGCCATGGAATCAATGTGACGGAGTTCATTACAACAAGAACTTCGGATCGAGGCGCCGCCAGTTACAACGCCAACCTCAATCCGACACTCCTCCCAAGGAAGAATGGGTTCTCGCAAAAGGACCCGATTGACAAGGAAGGGCCTTAAAAACGCCGTGCGCGTGTTGCTCATGTATCGCCATTGTTCGCAAGGCGCAAGAGTCTAAATCAACCAAGGAATCCACCCAAAATCACAAAATTTGGGTCCCGAAGTCGACATCGGCTCAAGAGTACGCCCGACGCGATCTTCGGTAGAGAGCGGCTCGGTACGCCATCTAGCGAGGCGACCTAAAGTCGCCTCGCCAACGGCGGTATAAACTGTCTCGCGTGCCGAAAGAGCGGCCGCGCCTAAAAGCGAAATGACCTTCCATGCCTTAGCGAAAATTTGACATTTCCGCCCTTTCTTCGCTTCTCGGTGGTATCAACCGTTAAGTCCGGAACTGCTAACTTCTGTTTAATCGCCTTGGTCTACACTTCGGAAATAAAGGCAAGGTACCAATGAAGAAACGGCTGAGTTACCCCGCCCGTAAGAGTCCCGAGCAAGTCGAAATATCTCAGTCTCCGTAATTTCAATTGCATCTCGCTTTGAGCATCCCGCAAGGGGTCCGCGAGTCTACTAAAGGGAAGAACTTGGTGTGATTCGTGAAGTTACAAGGATAATAAAACACTTATGATCCATGCCAAGACAACTTCAGCAGATGAAGTTAAAACATCAAAGGTGCCTCCCAAGTCGAATGATCGACGCCCCCAAAAGAAGACGTGTCCTCCAGTTAAGGGCAACGCTATACTTGGGGTGAAAGTACAACCAAAGGACAAGCCACATCAACTGTGTCATCGTCAGTAGTAACACACTAAAGAGAACGATTGATGAAATAAATTGTTCTTGCTCGTGTGCACAACTAATCAAGACGTTGTTGTCAGGATGTGCCTGTTCCGAGTCAAACGCTCAACTACAAAGAGCTTCAGTATTCGAGAGGCTTTCCTTGCCAACAACGAAGATTTGAAGCCGAGTCAAGACGACTCAAGAAAAAGAAGATCCGCCATTCATCGATGAATTTCAAGTCACCATTAATATGGTGAACAAAGGAAAAGACCGGTAAATGATGAAGATCCGGACTTCTGGAGGAAAAGTTGGGTCTCGATTTCGAGAATGTCTCGCTGCAATTGAGAGCTACGACGCATTGACTATAGAAGAATGCATGAAGGAGATTCATCCGAGGATGAAATTTCCGCACCTTTCAACAATAGCCGAGGCGATCTTGTTTCAAGTATGAGTCGTCACCATAGGGAGGCTTTTACCATTACTCCCGATGTCCTGGCTCAAATGTTACAAGAAGCCTTAGCCAAGCAAAGAGAAGAGCTTAAGGCCGAAATGAGAACAGAGATGGAGCTAGCCATGCAACAGATGAGGGAGTTGCAAACCCATGCATTTGTCTGACACGGGTCTAGTCAACACCGATCTAGTCAACACCGATCTAGTCAACAGCCTGGATCTAGTCAACAAGGTGGAGCTATCAATCTTGATACCCATAATGTCGAAGACAGTGATTCGGAGATAGATGAACACATTTATGCCGATAAACCTCCTAAGAAAAAGGTGTTCGCTACCCAAAGCGGAAGTGTTCCAATTCCTCTTACTAGGAATCATCCAAAACAAGCCGAGGACGAAAATGAAAAGATGAAGGAGCTTGAAGGCAAAATTAATGCTTTAATGATCGCCACGAGGTTAAGAAGACCGAATCCCGTGTCCATATCCGAGAGTGGGATTCAATCCTTACCCACCAAATTCAGTTTGATTAATTTCACACCTTTGACGGAGGGGTTCGCCACACAAAGACTTGATCTATTTCAAATCTCACTTGGGGTGATTTCGAGAAATGAGCCTTTGATGATTCGGTCATTCGTCGGTACCCTTCGGGAGCCGCCTCGATTGGTATCAAGACTCAAAGCCGGAGCATTAACCGCTGGAATGACATGGAAAGCTCTTTTCGGTAACTTCTTTGATGATGACACGGTTTCCATTGGAACTCTCTAGGCGAAGCGAGAAAAATGGGGAGACAATTGACACCTTAAGCTTAGCATAATAAAGCTATGAATTGCAGAGATCCACCATCAAGAGTTCATATTGAAGACTTGCCACAACAATCTTTCTATAGAATTGTTGGAAGTCATGGGGGTTACACCACCAATCACTTGGAAGGAATTGAAACTCAATGGTGAAGAAGCAGAACGGTTCATCAGGAGAAAGAAGAATGAGAGAGGTGAACCCACAACGGTTCCCTCCAAGCCGAATTTTGTGCCTCGTGGCAAAGGAAAGGCGCAAGCTAATGCTGTTGAAGCAAATCAGGCATTCCAACAGCAACAACAAGCTTCACAACAGCAGCAACCGCAATTGAGGTTTCAACAAAAACCTCAAGAATTGCAGAAGGCTCCGGATACTAGGTTCCAAAAGAGCTATACTTTCAAAGAGGAAGAAGTCCCAGTTATCTTCAAATATCTCTTGGATAACAACAAGATCAAATTGCCTCCAATCACAAATCAAGAGGAGGCTAACAAGACCTCGGACCCCAAATATTGTGCGCACTACGTAAGGGTCCATCATCCCACTAAGAGTTGTTTTGTTCTTAAAGATAAAATTCAAGCTTTAATCGATGCGGGAATCATAACGGCGAAGAAGGAGAAGAAAGTTGGTTCAAATATGGTGGCCATCAACTTTGGATCTCTACCATCCATGCCATACTTACAGAAGATTGTCCCTGAGGTTGAAGTTAAAACTGTTAATGATGATCCACATGGGCAACGTCAGAAAGGGTTGGTATCATACACAACTCCTAACGGCGAAGTACTTTGGATTCATCCAGATCTTATTCAAGATGAGCAATGGACGGGGTCTTCTTCAATACGGAAGTCCAAGCGTAAAGGCAAGCTCTGTGCTCATATTTCGCAATTCCTAAGAGGGTGACGAAAAGCTCCAACTCTTCGGCTATCCGAAAATGAACATGAAGTTTTCGTGACAGAAGGTAACCCAGCTTATGCTACCAGAAGTGGGCATAAATTCAGTTATCAATACCCCGAGAATTCCGATTCGAATGCCAAAACTCTAACGGAACTGGGGGTGGCAATGACTCCACCTACACAATCTGAAAAGCAGCAGGAAGTAGCTAAGGAGGATACAACCAAGCGGAAAGATAAACAACCTCAAGAGGTGCAAGTCCCGAGGCAGTCCCGATTTAATCATCCGATTAGGAGGGACAAACCGGGAAGTTCTGGCTCATCATATCGTTTTGACGTTATGACTCAGTTGGCCAACATTCCAGCGAGGATAACTCTTTACGAGCTACTACGTCTTTCTAAAGAGACTAGAGAAGACACATCAGGGTTTGTTTTCGCCCCAAGAGAAAACACAACAGGGTTTGTTTTCGCCCCAAGAGAAGACACAACAGGGTTCGTTTTCGCCCCAAGAGAAAACACAACAGGGTTCGTTTTCACCCCAAGAGAAGACACAACAGGGTTCGTTTTCGCCCCAAGAGAAGACACAACGGGTTCGTTTTCGCCCCAAGAGAAGACACAATTCCAGAAGGTTATGTATTCATTACATAGCTGGTTATATTAAATCTACGCCTATTTATGCGTAGTAGGTGTTATTCCTGTCCTTAATCGAATAAGTCGTCTAACACACGGTAGTCAATTCCCGTAATGATTGATAAAGCCTACGTATTCACTATCGTAGCACAAAGTCTGAAAGAATTTATTCTTTTAGCACAACGTTATATGTAGAACGGACTTAGATAATCTACATACTAGCCCAATTCAAACGGTAATTGGTAAAGGCATATCAAATCCGTTGATGGCTGAGGGTTTGCCAAAAATCCTATTGAAATTATGTTTATTTGTTCAAAACAGAATAGATGAAAACATGATAAAAGAAATTTTATTTCATGTAAAAGTGAATTACAAAGTGTTGGCAAAAGTTAACAAAAGTGTTCTATGAAGATATTTGACGGCAACGGATCTGTTCTTCCAGCTCCGAAAGCTCAGTCTGGTATTCTTGTTCCAATTCTTTCTCGAGAAGGACTCTAGAAGCATCATTAATAGTTAGAAGTTGAATAATCTTCTGATCCAGTTCAGCAGACCTTTCATCAGATGCTTTCAATTGTTCTGCCAGTTTGGAGCGAGTCTTCTCTGAACTAGCAAGATCAATTTTCAGGAGAGCACGCGCTTCTTCAACATCTTCGAGAGCTTTCTTCAGGCGAGCGATCTCAAGGTCGTGCGTCTCGACAGAGCGGACCAAGTCAGCATTGGCCTCATCCCGTGTATTCAAGCTTGCCCTTAGACGCGCGGATTGAGCTTGCACTTGCTGTAGTTCTTCTTCAACAGCTCTTTGCTAGCTTGTGTAATAGACTCAACTCGAGAAGAGATATAAGAAGAAGTACCCCGGACCAAGTCTCCGGTTTACTTCCGCCGTTTCTTACTGGATCGATCTTCTGCGATGGAGTTAGCCAAGTCAGGAAAACCCTCCTCTCTTATGAAACTTACATGCCGATCGAGGAGCCGCTTCGCTGAGCTGAAGGAAGAACCTTTATTCACGACCTTTTCAATCAATTTATTGAGAAGGAATGTGAAACCCTCAAGCTCTGCACTGATGACCATCTTCTCTGGATCCTCATCCGCCATTAAAGCTTTAATTGTGTCATACAAGATGGAAGAAGCCGCGTGAAAGAGAAAGTGTAAGCTTCGAGGATTCAACTCAAATTTAAAAAATCAAGATTGGAAGATATACCGACACGCTAGAAGATCCTCCAACAGAGTTGTTTCCACACTCATCGATCCAGCTTTGGAGAACCACCGGGTTGATTCAATTTCGGGTTGGATAGCCGTGGTCCCGGGTGAATAATAGGGCCTTCAATTTGAGTTGTTTGCTCCATAGTTGGTTGTTCGGGCTCGGAACCAATCAAACCCATTCAGTTCTATTGAGTAGTTGGTGGTCCGTGTTGAACAAACAGACTCTCAACAATGGATACAATGATGGACTCAAGAGGGAGAACAAGGGGTTGAATCTCCAAATACGAGACCGCAGGAGTTTGTTCTACAAGAGTAGTAATGAGTCCTACAGTGAGAATACCATCAAGTGTCAATTATCCGCTAAAAAGACCGACAAGACTTGGACGATAAGACACGCATCACGTAAGAGCTAGCTTCTACAGATTCCTTCGAGTAGATTCCGATAGCATCTCGTAAATCGATGTGGATCAAATTGAGAAAGAGATCATTTGAGCTAAGCTTTGTTCAAATGACCCTCAAACTCTCTTCATGTGCGGGCTCCGCTGCCTCGGCTTTCCAGTGACATCAACAATACGCCTGGGTGTTAGTATACACATATCTACATATATGAGAATCATAATAACATATATGTACATACCAAGAGCCGGTTCCGTGGGTTCGTGATTTATCAAGCTCTCACCAAGCCGCTTCCATCAATCTGCTCTTCCATCATCGCAGCTACAAGGTATTAGTGCTTCAATTCAATGAAGGGAGAACAAAAGTAAAGTTCAAATCTCATACCGTGAGTTGGCTCAGTCTAACGCTATGCCATTTCTTGGAATTTTTCTAAAAGAATATGAAGCGATTAGCAATAAGTGGAGGAACCAATTCGCACTCTTTCATGATTCTAAGTCGCCATCCGATGAAATGGTCGTACTGCAGCAGCGACCCTCGAACCGGAGGGATGTCAATGTCGCCTCAGAGTGGTATCGAGCGCCCCGATCCATGGTTTCAGCGCTGGTATCCCCAGCCGATTCTCATAAGTGAATGTTTGGAGAAGAAGGTTCACCGAACCTCGCTTCTTCGATAAGAAAAATGGAATAATTAATAATCATAGATGAAATGGTAAAGTCCGAGATGATGAATACGATTCGTACCTTCTTCCGAGCGAAAAATCGTTTATCGCCAGAGTTGGTAATTTTGGGGATCTCGTGACGATGAAGCTCGTAGCGACCTTCTTCAGACGCATTAAAGCTCGGGCGATAGAAGTGGAAGTATGAACGGTCGGGATGGACGAGCCCTCTTCGAGTATAAGTTCGCTTTTCTTCTTCTTCTTCCCTCGCCTCGACCGCCATCCGGATAAGTAAGAACGACCTTCGGGCGAGGCCGCTTCAAAGGACGCCGGAGGAGGTGGAACACGAAGAGGGTTTGACCGGTACATCCCGCCGAACCGAGAGCGGCGAGGCGATGGCACTACAACTTCGCCCGGTTCGACCTCACTGATCTAACAATGCTTTCTTCTTCTTCGGTGTGGATCAGATAATCAAATTCCTCTTCTTCACTCTCTTCTTGGGTGACCTTCTTCTTGCCTTTTGATTTCGTGGAAGGACGAGCTCGCTTGGGGAAGCACGGGTTGGTGTAGGCTCGTTGTGTTCTACTCCGTGGAGCGCGAATGAATGAGCCATTTGCGATAGAAAAGTCATCCAAGCTCGCTCGGCAGCAGGGAGATCGAACTTGGCATTGGTGCGTACCGCTTATGTTCCAATACCAGCGCTGGCACCGCCAATAAGACCTCCATGAGTCTTCATTCCCGATTTGAATTCGACATAGATCTGGTCGTAGCCAAACTGACGAGAAAAGCGCATGGGAAATAAGGCTCGATATCGCAGAATTCTTCACCCGAAGATCGTAACCAATGCGAATGTTCATTAGCCATCGGAAGCAACCAAGATCCGTAATAGTTCGCTTCCGCTAGGCCCAAGAAGATCTACAAGCATGTCATCATATCGGCCTGAAAAGTTCGGGAAACATTTGAAGAATTCCCAACTCTTAGCAATTTCGAGTTGGCGAGATGCTTCGCACTAATCGCTCTCGCTTCCATTTACATTCTTCCAATATCTCAGAATAAGGCAGTTCATAATCTACTATGTCGGGGTCACATCGATCCGACGATGGAGCACGAGCCGTGCCATCAAATAAGTATAATGGCAGTTCTACTTTGACAAACCGGGATGTTGCTAGAAGACCCTTTACCCTTGTGGAGAAAACTGAGACTATCCTTCTGAGTCCACCATGAATATCCGCCACCATTGCCTAAGAAGAGAAAGGCACGACCGGTGACTAGCTCAACGGCCGAAAAGCACTTCTAAAGGCGGCATCCAAGATTGGTACGGACTACACACTTCTTCAACCGATAGCCAAGTAGCCACCAAGAGAGTTTGTGGCTTGATCTCGCTTTGTAGCCGCCACAAGAAAGTCTCAAATTTCGCCCCTTAGGAATTTTGCCCTCAAAGATATGGGGTAGTGAAGGATTGGGCATTTATCTTTGCAATTAGTTTGTTGATGGCGTATGAGTGGAAGTTTTCTCGCTTACATCCTCGCCACCCTCTAAGTTCGAATAGATATCGCTAACTGTTTATGACTAATCTGGAAGCCTCCTAGCCTTCACGCCCACTGCCGCTATTGCGCCTTGATAGTGGCAAGTCACCCTACGTAATTTCATAAACAGTGATCTCTTCTTTCATTTCCCTCAATCGCCGATTGACGGAAAATATTCTTGATATGGTGCTTCACCCATTGGAAGACCGGACACCTTCATCATCTCATGAAGTGGTAGACCCAATTCCCCATTCTTCGTCAGAAGGTGTTGGTATCGGTTGTAAATTTCCAAAGAATGCGAGGAAATGATAATGAAGCCGAGGAATTCCATACATGCTAGCACGGATGGGAACATATAATCCAATCTCTTTGAGTTCCGACTCCATCGGCCGAGAACGTAAGCCGCCATCCGTGTCCACCATCGATCGGCAAGAGAATGTACCCAACCAAAGCACCGGTGAGATTTCTTAGAGGCAACTCCTTCCTATTTTGGCCAAGCGATTCTTCAATGTGTCGCCTTTGACCATCAGTTCATTATGAGGTGTCGGCCCCGACCCACAAGGCCTGTAAAGCACCAAAGTAATTTTGTCGCTAGAACTCGAACTGCTTTGCCGATATATCCGCAGCAGTATGCGCTCCAAATCTTCGGCCACTTCCGTGACATATTCCTCTTAATTGATAAATTGCGCAGCCGCAAGAGTGAATGATGGCGGGCAAACGGAGGTAAATAAAGATTAGAGCCATCACCTTCATACAGCCATGGTTCAGTCCGAACAGATAAGGCTTCGATCCGCAATGTAATCCCCGAATAAATAACCGGACTTCCTCATTATCTCTCAGGATCCTGCATTTTTGTCAAGGAGCGTCGGTGATCATTCTTCAGAAATCACGACGATCACCATGTTCTAACGCCCCAATAATTCTGGAGGCGCATTTGGACCGAGCCGAGGAGCATCACTCACTAGTGGCATCTCTTGAGAAGAGGAAAACACAGAGCTGTGCAATCCACTTGGTTCATGAGCACCAAATGCCGTAGGGGAAACTCAACCGCAGCACACATATACTTATAAGTGCCGAAGTTAAAATTAACATAAAAATGGCTAAGTGTGGGATCGACTTCGCCAGTGGAGACAGTTCGCCGCCTCCAAGAGTGAGACAATCACAATCGCCTCGCCAACAATGATGTCGAACCGACCGCCAAAGGCGCAGACAAGCCAATCGCCACAAAGAAATGAGACAGCCCCAACCGCCTCGCCAGAGCGAGACGCCTCGACCGCCGCAAACACGGTAGACAATCGGCTTTGTTCGTTGATTTGACAGATGTTCGCTATGCAAAACACTTGTTTTAGCCTGATCCACACAAAGGAGGACCTCGACTCTTCTCAAATGCCTCGCAAAGGAGAACAAATGAGGATTTTATACAAAATGCAAACTTTCCAACCCAAAATAAGTGCATATATCGAGAAGAACTCACCCCAAAAGACGCAGGCGTTCTTCGACATCGAGGTTTGGGAAACGGATTTGGCCTTGGGACACGAGATCTTTGGGAGACATGATAAAAATCGATTTTTGGCTTGAACAAGAGAAAAGCTAGGTTTTGATGAAAACCAAGCAAAAAGGGATAAAAGACTTAGGGTTTGTCAAGGGGGCTTCGGATCCGATAGAGGAGCAGGAGGAGGCCCGATTTTGTGGTGAAAATCGACCAAAACCGAAGAATCCAAGAAAACCGAAAACCCTAGATCTAAAGAGGGGTTTTCGAGCAAACTTGGAAGCTTGAGAGATTAAAAGGGTTTGCTAAGGTTGATGGGGAAAAGAGAAGGTTTTGAAGAGGGTTTTAAAGTCCAAAAGGCGGATTTCGCTTGTCGACAAAACCCTAGGTATTGGGTTTATAAAGGCCGGCACCGCCATCTTTGAGCGAGACACCTCATGCCGCCAAGTCATTTGAGCGAGACACTCATACCGCTCGCTCAAGTCCTTTGAGCGACATCTCACGCTGCTCGCCAAACCCCTTTAGCGAGACACTTGATTGCCTCGCCGCTTTCTTCAAGTGGGACAATTCCGGATATTGATAATTATTCTCTCGCACGGATTCAAGGCAGATATTCAAGACAAATTGGTTCCATATTCCATATAGAAGCTTTCCGGAAATCGATGTTCAAAACCGATGACGCTTTTTCTCTCAATGACTCTCAAGGCATTCAAATACAACCAAGTGATGACTTTCAAGATGAAGATGATTAGTCCAAAATCGACTTCGACATTTCAATTCATTCAAATACAAAATGCAACAGCTTATTGATCCCAAAATATGGTCACGACGACGCCAGCCGTGGTTCGAGAAACCGAAGCAAAACACGCCTCTTCTACAAAGTTCAACGATGAACGTATAAGATCTTATCCAAAGTATTCCGCACCCTCGATAAAATACGAGGAGTCCAAAACTTTGGAGGGGTATCTCAGAGGCATTAAAATTGTCAAGAACCTCAAATATGACTAAATCATGAGAAGATCAAAGGACAACGTCGCCAAAATCTCAAGAAGCCCAACATTGGGAAGATTGTGTCTCGCCATGCTATGAGACACTTATGTGTGCCTCGCCACTAGCGAGACATTTGATGTGTCTCGCAACTAGCGAGACATTTGTTTGTGCCTCGCCATGAGCGAGACATTTGTTTGTGCCTCGCCATGAGCGAGACATTTGATGTGTCTCGCAACTAGCGAGACATTTGATGTGTCTCGCCGCGAGACACCCGTAATACTTGAAACAAGCTCTTGAAGGGTCTAAATCAATGCCGATGGGGCCCACTTGACTTGATCAACGCAAAGAGACGCTCGGATACTTTAATGGGCGGTTACATCGCTGAAAATACGCCCACTAGGCGGATTTTAGGGCATTTAATCGCGCCTTAAAAGCAGCCAAACCGTTACAAATGGCGGACGATGACACCGCCGCCAGCCGGGCCGAGGTACCATACCGCCACAGCCAGGCAATGACACGCTCGCCAGCCGAAGCGAGGCAAAGATAGCGAGGGTACTGAGCCGCCGCGCTTAACCGCAAATATGGAGCACTTATGACTTGTTTCTTCAGAGGGCACGTTTCCCAAGGACTATAAATACCCCCCTACATCCACTTGGGCAGGGGATCGGCATTTGGCAATCAGAGATCAAACAAAAATCAGAGCTTTTGTAAGGAGAGAGAGAGAATCCAAGCTTCCAAAGTTCAAGAACACGGTCCAAACGGAGATTCCTCGAGATTAAGCTTTGCCTTAATTCTCGGGAAGAGTAGATATCTTACTTTGCTAAGATATTTACTGAAGTTCTTGTTTCCTTTGCGAAGCATCAACTAAACCCCGCCGATTCGACGATCGCCAGACGGTGGTCCACGGATTACGCTGGCCCCCAAGACAGAAAAGTCCCACAAAAACAGGAGATCTACACTTGTAGTATCTTTTGTTCGAGTTTGTAAGAAAGTTATCTAAATTCTTTGTAACTGAAAATCAAAGTATAATTTTCTTAAGTTTTGTAATGGAAACGACAAAGAAATCAACTTTCGACTCAAACACAAGTCTTTGCACCTTTCAATAGTCCCTATTTCGCCAATGCCTGTAGGGACTTATCACCAGTGTGTCCAAGTCTCATGTGCCATAAGGTGGTAGTGTCCTCCTCTGTAGTGATTGAAGCTACTAGACCCCCTGTAACTGTCTTGCCCTTCAAGTAGTATAGGTTATTTTCCCTAACACCTCGCATCACCACCATGGACCCCTTCGTGACCTTCAGAATTGCATTCTCCATGATCACTCGATAACCGGCTGCCTCTAAAGTTCTAAGGGAAATAATATTCTTCGTCAACTGCGGAACGAACCTTACTTCCTTCAGCTCTCGAGTCACCCCGTCACACATGCGGATTCGAACTGTATCAATACCACCAATAAGGCATACGTGATCATTACCCATGAACATGACATCCCCTCTTTTCAACTCCTCAAAGTTGGAGAACCAATCCCTCCTAGGGCAAATATGATATGTAGCATCCGAATTCATCACCCACTCTGTAGAGTCGACGTAACAAACTGACGATGATGTTGAGCATGAAAAGCTCGAAGAATCTATATCTGAATTATCGTCACTAGCCTTGACAATATTCACCTCCGAAGCTTGTACAGCTTTCCCTTTATTCTTCTCGGCTTTATCTTTTAACTTTGGGCACTCGTTCTTCCAATGTCCTTCTTCTTTACAAAAGCGACACTGGTTCCTACCAACACTCTTATGGCCACCTCTATTCTTCGATTTTGAGCAGTTGGACTGCCAACGGTTTGGATTATGGCCTCGAACTACTAATGCATCTCCCGATGACTTCTCGGAGGATTCATTATCACTTTTTCTCAACTCATAATTTACTAATACTGAGATCACCTCCTTATAACTAACAGTAGTTCTCCCATTTATCATTGTGAGGACAAATGTACCGTAATTATCCTCCGGCAACAAACACAAAAGTAGTACCGCCTTGTATTCATCCTCAACCTTGATATCCATCTTAGCCATATCCGAAAGCAACTTCGTGAAGTTATTTATATGCTCCCTAATGGAAACTCCCCTCTTCATCTTGAACTGGTAAAACCTCCTCTTCAAGTGAAGCCGATTCTCAATGCTCTTAGTAAGATACATTTCATTGAGCGTTTTCCATAATTTCTTCGCCGACGTCTTAGTCATCACATCATAAATAAGATCCGGCGTCAAGCATGACCGAATAACTACACAAGCCCTACTGTTCATCTTCTTCCAAATCTTATCATCCATGTCTACAGGTTTCTCTTGTAACTCAATAGTCTCCTCTAAATTTTGTGCATCCAACGCATCCATCACCTGGAATCTCCACAAACCGAAATTGATCTTGCCGTCAAACTTCGGAACATCAATCTTTGTATTATTGATGCTCAGACTTTGTATCGCCTTCGTAAGAGACGATCCTGATGTGCTTGTTTCTCCCATGTTGTAGATCTTCAAATAAGAATCTTTCAGCGAATCCTTCAAACAAGCCCCAAGTCAAAAACCCGAGCTCTGATAACACTTGTTGTGTGCAGCGAAAATTTTGGCAGCACCTCTGTTGCACAACATGAGAGTAAGATCACAACTAAATCCCCATTTCATAAAGGAAATAAGAATTGACAGTGAATATCTCAGCAAAGTGGGATATACACTCTTCTCTCATCAGTTCTAGGACTGACCTGTCGAGGAAACCTAACAAGTTATTACAAATCTCTTAACAGCAAGACAAACGAATTTACGTGGTTCGGCAAGTTGCCTGCATCCACGGGGCAAGGAAGGGGGGGGGGAGATTTTACTATTTGAGAGAAAGAGAATACAAATAGGGTTTACAATCCCATAAAATCTCACAAATAAAACCCTCAAACAAACTCTCAAATCTCTCACAATTTCTCTCTCAAAAGGATGCTCAAAACCCTCTGTTTGCTCTCTTCTTTCTGCCTCAAAAAACTGGGAACACAAGCTCTTATTTATAGGAAATAATCCCAGTTCAAAACGCGTGTACGCGTTCCAAAAAAAGCATTCAAAAAACTCGTTAAAACCGTACGTGGGTTCATGGTGGCCCCCACGAGCCCCCACGAGCACGCATTTTCTCGCGTTTCATGCCTCTCGGGTTGTGGCGCTTTCAAAGACGCAGACGCTGCTCAAAAACGCGTCTCGTGCTGGGGTGTGGCCCCCACGAACCCACAGAGTCTTTGTCACTCCAAGATTTGGAATTGCATTATTTTCTTGGTCTTAGAGTTTATAAAACTACCAATATCATTTATATAATTTAAATATAGATATATATAAGCTTATCATAATGTATCTTTAAATGTGGGAGTATACAAAAAACCTTCATGGTCAACATTACCCTTGATTCTTTTAATTTTACATTGTGATCCTATTATAATTAGAAATATATTTAATAGGATAAGAAGTTATAGATAATTGGCCTAGAGTTTATGGATAAAACTGCTTTTTAAAGATCGGTTACAATTCTACAACTAATTTCTTCAGAATTCTGTTTCATTTCTTTAATTTCAAATAATTTAGTTTTTCAGATTTCTATGAAGATAAAATTTCCAAAACCTATTTTTATTGTTTTCAAATCGCAAACTTAAACATAATTTAAAACAAAAATTTTTAGATAAAATATTATACGATGAACATTCTAGTAACTTTGAGAGAAACTTTTATGTCCTTGCTTATATGATCATCAACAAATTTTGAGTTTACTTCCCATAAAATTAGTATGATAAAACTATATTGTTTCTCTTTTGTTTCTCTTTTAGAGTAAAGGGATCAAATCGTATAGATAAATTTATAACTCAAGAGTACAATATAATTATCTAGTTTTCTGCGCAATGTGCACAAGATTGTGTACTATATATTGAGCAATACATCTCTTTTGATATTTGTTTTATTCTAATCTTGTAGTTCGATGAGATTATGGGTATGTGGGATTGGAATTATAGCTGCTTTTTAGTTAATCAGTACAACGAGTATACATTATCAAACAATCAATACATATTAGGGCAATTAGAATATAATTAGAATATATATAGAATCAAGTGTAATAAAACTAGTGTATCAATACAATTTTAATATTGTACCAATGCAATCAGAATACCTTATTAGGCCAATAATAAAATTTAAAATTATTGCTGAGATTTGTGTTACGTCCTCCTTTCTTCTGCTTGGTTTTCTATAGAAAACCCTCTGCAATATTATTTTACTTTTATTATTATCCATGTAGATCCCAATTATTACTCACACATTTCTTTTCCTTGCTAGGTGGGATGCGTGCATTGCACGTGCTTAAATCTTGTTTCTTTTGGTTTATTTTCTTACTATAACTCAATTGTGAAATTATTTTTATAAATCTCCACTTGATGATATAATCTTGCGTGCAAATTTTTGTAATGCTAATATTTATGTACTTTCAGCTTTCATATATGTTAATAAGACCATAAGCAGATAAGCAACAAATCATTATAAAAGGTTAGTCACTCATATGCCAATATGTCTTTTCGCCTCAAAGCTTATTACAATAGATGATATTAAATTCTTATGAATGTAAAAAGAAAAAGAAAACATTTTTCATGTTGCTCCCAATAAAATCATAGCTTGTCCTAATGAAGAACATTCAAAAATAAGATTAAAGCATTTACATAACCATATAAAAATATTAAAAAGTTCATAAAATGCCTTCTAAATATGCCTAATTTTGCTCAAAAATTAGGCTTTTCTATAAAATATCCATAAAATTTATTCTTCCTTCAGCTTCTTTTTTTGATTAAGCCGAGATTGATCAATCCTTCTCCCCTTGAATACATCTTCTTTGTTTATTCCTTTTTCTAGTCCACAATCTCTTTCACTAAGCTAATCTTTCATGGTCATGAGCGTGTCATCCAAATCTCTCGCCGTGGCCGACTCACTGATGGCTCTTGCTCTCAACATCCCTCCTCGGTGACACTTGCTCTCACCCTTACTAGATCCTCGGACATTGTGACCAGAGTTATATTTTTCTTACTCACCTGCACGAAGTCTGTAACCATTGTGTTTTTATCCCACCTCCAACGGAGTTCCAAGTGGGAAAGGCTTTGTTCCTATATTGCTTAACCAGACTACTTGAACATCATTCTTTAATTGCCTTTTTGGATTCATTTGTTTTCACAATCATAAGTTCACTTACTAGAATACATATCTACTTGTTCTAGCTTCACAATTGTTATCTCATAAATTTTGTATCAAATAAGGGGAAAAACTAAATCTCATTCAAATTTAACATCTTCCTCTATGAGAAATAAAATCAAATGTTGTGTAGAAATAATCATCAATTTAACAACACCTTCTATTAAAAACCAAATTTAATAACAACCAAATTCATAAGGATGCCGGTTATATAAAATTCAACAAGACCTTGAGTATCACAAGATCCAACAACTGATATCGATCCATCAAAACGATTGATATAACTTGATACAAAAATATTGTGTCGCGAAACAAGTTGGTCGCGAGGCGGTTCACAAGTCTGTGATAGCGACAAACTTGATGCCGGATTCCCAGCTACATGAGCATGATGATTTGTCGCATTTATTGGTTGTATTGGCTTTGATGGTAACTTCAATCATGAGGGCATGAGCACAAGGGTTTGTAGAAGTTGTCGATTTGAGGGAAAATTTGATTTACTGGGTTTATTTGATGGGGGGGATAACAGATTTAGTTACCAAAATACTCCTAGTGTATTATTAGTATATTTCAACTCACTAATGACTCATATTTTCTAGCTAGACATGCCACGTCACCTGTCTCATGTAGCTGTCCCATTTTCTGTCCAAGAAGCACTCCAATTATGAAATACAACAAATAGTATATCATTAAGTTTTTATCTTTTTGTTAGCTTCATGGTAGTAATAGGTACAATTATCCACGTTATGCATTTAACATTTGTGATTCTACAAATATCATTTAGCTCTATTAAATTCATTTCACTTTTCACAAGTTTGGTCATCATAGCACACCACAACTCTGTTTGAATATTCATGTAAGGAATATAATATACCTTGAAATTTTCAAATGTTTACAATCTGCCCAAGACCTAGCCCATGGGAGTAGAGCACACCTACACATCACAGCAGTAACATCAATAACAATAACAAATAAAAAAGTATTAATTAACTAAAGGCACAAAATACATGAGATGAACTTCAGGGACAAAATAAAAAGAAACTTTAAAAGATAACATGAGAAACCACCAATACTATCAGAGTATACGAAAGCACAAACAAAGACAAAGGGAAGAATTCATTGCAAAAAGGGAAAGATTGAGTTCAAGAAAACTAATCACATGAAAACATAGAGACGAAAGAGTTAACAAGTGGCTAATTTTCACATGAAACATAAGAAAGCATTTTCACATGAAAACATAGATGATTTGTGTACTCTCATTCGATACTTTGAGAACTCATATTTCGAAATTTCCTTTGCAAATTAAGACGACATAACTAATTAAGGAACAATACATGTGAACATACACCTGACCCCTAACAAACCATCAAAAGATCCATCCCATCAGCCATCGTAAAGTTTGTAGATAATAAAAAATACAAAGAAGATGAAGACAACTTATGGTTAGGGACCCAATTTAGAGTGAAAGTAAAGTATACCTAAGAAAATTTGTAGCCAATTTAAGTTTCCAACCCAAAAGTAAAAAAAAATGAATTTTTTCACCCAATTCAAAAGAATTGATGAGCACCAAAAAGAAGGCACGATTCTTGCAGCAGAAAAAATCATGCTTCTCCTCTTCATCACAGCTTCTCTGAAATAAAAAGAAAAATAAAAAAAAAGGAAAATAATTAGGCTTTTACCAAAACCCTAGATAAAAGAAGATAGGAAAACTGACTATAGCCAAGATAAAGAAGATTTTCACTGAAACTGAATTTTACGAAGGGATAAATGATTCACCAAAACTAAACTTTCTAAAGGGATAAACGAGCGATGCTACTGGTATATTATTTATTATTATTACAAGTGCTAAGCCCGTGCTCGCACGGTGGAATTTTTTTTTGACTAAAGTTAAGTGAGGAATAAATTTGAGGAATTAAAATAATTTGGAGGAAAATTTACAATTATCATGACTTGCAGATAAATTTAAAAATGCATACAATTTGGGGGTTATGTATAGAAAAAATTCAAAACTAAAATATGGAAAAATTTCAATAAATTCCAAATCAGTTTTGGTGTTTGGAACTAAATCTCCAATTTCTTTAAAACTTTGAATAAGCCCTAATATCTTTTGGCAAAAACCCTCAAAATTAACATCATTAGTTTATGCACAGTTAAATGACCAAAATACCCTCCCCAATACATTTTGGAGGAAATTCCAATAAGTTTTATGCTTTGTCACTTAATCCCCAATAACTTCAAGTAAAACTCCTAATAATGGATGTTTATAAGTTTTAAAATTTTTTTAGAGGTTTGTTTGTAATATTTAGATTTTTTAAGTGGTTGTTTATAAATTTTAAATTTTAAAGGGGTGTGTTTGTAAATTTAGATTTTTGGGGTTGCTTGTAACTTTTAAAATTTTAGGTTTTTGGTTCTTTGTATTTTTTAATTTAAAGGGTCTATTTACAAATTATTTATTTTTTAGGCTACTGTTTACAATTTCAAAATTTTCATTATGTTATTTATCATTTGTTATTTTTATGAGTTTTTATTTTTATGGGTTTTTTTTGTAATTCTCATATTTTTCAGGTGTTTGTTTCAGTTTTTAATTTTTCAGGGAGTAGTTTGTAATTTTAGAGTTTTCAAGGGGTGTTTGTAGTTTTTATTTTTCCTAGGAGTTCTTTGTAATTTATAAATTTTTGGGGGTCATGTATAATTTTAGAATTTTTAGGGTTTTTGCAATATTTACATATTTAGAGGTTTTTTAATTTTAGATTTCCTAGGGGCTATATATAATTTTTAAATTTGCAAGAGTTTGTTTGTGATATTTTAATTTGTTCAGGAGTTTTCTATAATTTTAGTAATTCAAAGGAAATTATTTGTATCCTTCAAATTTTTCTAATTATTGTTTGTGATTTTAGATTTTTAGGAAGCTATTTATAATTTTTATATTTTTAGTAATTATTTATTATTTTATGGGTTAACATGCAAATACAAATGATTTGAGGGGTATATAATGGTCTTGAGGGTTAATTTTGTTAATAAAAAAGATAACCCCATTTATTGAGGTTAAGTGCAAAAAAATTAAACATTTTGGGGGCTTTCTGTGAGTTTCAAATATTTCGAGATTTAGTGCTAAACCAAGAAAGATATGAGTGGTTTATTGAATTCACTCTTTAAAAATTAAGAAGGGCTCTATAACAAATTTTTGAATTTTTAATTATAATTTGTTATGATTTGATTAGAATTAACAAAGGTTTGATTATTAGAGTTTTCTAATTTTTATGGGTAAAAGTTTCTAATTATGAGCATGAATAAATTTAATTTGATAAGAATTCTTCAGAAGATGGAATTAGTTGTACACATGTCATTTTCTAATAGGATAGAGGAATATATAATATTTTTTATTAGGAGTTTTAATTTGATAAGAATTCTTCGAAGATGAAATTAGTTGTACACATATCATTTTCTAATAGGATAGAGGAATATATAATATTTTTTATTAGCAATTTAACACTTGGCACGTTTTTATACACATGACATTTTATGGTACATCTAGGATAATTTACCAATTTCTCTTTACTATATAAAGGAGGATTTGTTGTTGATTATAATAGGATTAACATGTAATTTCTAAAAGGTGAAGGTTATTGACCAAGTAAAGTTTTCCCCAAACTCCCACTTTTAAAGGGAATATGATATGATTTATTCTTTTTCTTTATTTCAATTTATGCTTAATCATATGACTACCCTTTAACCCAACGGTCAAGATTTGTATAGGATTTTTAATTTAAAGAACAAAAATAAACAAGGTTTTTCTTTCCAATTTGGAAAACAAAACTAAATTATTTCATATATTTTTGCTATCATGGTGTCAAACATTCTGAAAAGATATTTGCATTGGAGAGATAAGAAACAAGAAAGAAATTTAAATTAAATAAATTATATGGGAAGACAAAAATAACCTTCAAACGTTTCAACCATTTTCTATTTTTATTTATTTAATAATTTGAAAAATCAAGTATCGACTACTTGTTTTGGATATTACAAGGTGATCCTATTCTAATTAATAGAAATATTTTTAATATGATATATTATATTGTGATCCTATCCTAATAAATAGAAATACCTTTGATATGATACAAATTTGATTGTAGATAATTATCCTAGAGCTTATCAAATGAGATTCCAAAGGAAAGGGTCAGTTTAGCTATGATTTGCATCTATTAGTTTGTCTCAAAATTTTCATTGTCAGTATTACCCTTGATTCTTTTTGTATTTATTTTCTTTCGCCTTTGGTACTATCATGTATTTAATTGGCAAGAGTTTTTCGATAAGCAAGGATGTCTCTCAAATTTTGAGAACTTCCTAGAGAAATAAAGGCCTTGATGAGATGTCGGTTTTCATGAATAGTATTGTTATCGATAGCATAAAAAGTGTGATATAGTAGTTTGGTAGGAAATTAGTTTTGGTTAGAAATATTTTACCCATATTGAAAATGATATTAGTTTTGTGTATTAGTAATTTGTAACATCTTGATATATAATTTTATTGTTCTTAAACCGATGCTTTAGTAACGTGTTTTCGCCTATGAAATCTTGTCAAGGACAATTTGAATGTGGGAATGAATTAATCTCCTTTATTGTGTCTCATATAATTTTTATCAAGTATATATATGGATTTAATATGGATTTACCATCATGTTATGCATTTGCTTTATGACATATCACGTGCAAAAATTTCAAGTTGAATTTTTTGATATATTTGTTAGGCCAAAGTTCTAACATTTGTAACGACAATTCAATGCAATAGCAAGCTTGACATCAGTCTACGTAATGTTAAGATCTATAGGTATGATAAGAGCAAATCTTTGTCATCATCATCAAGTAGAGGCATAAAAAATATTATCTTATTTAGTGTAATATATTATCTGCTTTCATAATCTATTTTATAAATGAGTTATAGTAAAGTCATAAACCTAATAGAAACAATAAAAATATTTGACCACGTGCAACTCACATGCATCCCACCTAGTTATAACAATGATGAATTCAAGTATGTATTTGATGATGGTTGGAAACACGATGCAAGCCTAGAGGAGGGGGGAGGGTGAATAGGATTGTTACAAATTTTTTAGATAAACAAAGAATATGCAGCGGAAAATAAAATACAAAAAAATAAGAGCAACTAATATAGGAACACATGAGATTTTTATAGTGGTCCGGATCAAAATCCTATGTCCACTCTTTCTTCGGGCGAAGGACCTCTTCACTGTGACCGGAGTTATCCCTGAATCATAATCTAATCCGATACGCCAACCCTCAATTACCCTGGCTTGAATACGCTGTCAAACTCGTAAGTTTGAAATACAAAACCAACCCTAAAAATAATTAAAATATAATTGAAAAGATCTTACAGCCCTTTAAATAAATCGCTCTCCAAAATGATGATGTTGAAGATCCGTGAAGAAGCGATGTTGTAGATGAATGCAAAGAGCACTCCTCCTCGCTGAAATGATCTCTCGATGTTGAGCGATGAGAAGAAGTTGAACGAGGATCAGGGAATCAAATTCTAACTCTTAGTCTCTCACAAATCCTAGAATTTGATCTCTCAAACTTAGGTAAATGTCCTCTTTATTTCTTGTTGCTAATCTCTTCTCCAATCCCTCCTTGAATAGACCTTGATTGCCTTGGAAAGAAGTCTTCTAATCAGTGTTAAAATAGGAGATCAAATCTGTGATCAAACGGCTGAGATTGAATCTAAAAATCTGCCAAACCACGTCCAAACCATCGATGGTTAAACGCGATCATCGATGGTTGATGTCGATCATTGATGGTTCCCTGTACTCTATCAATTGTTCAAATTCTAGTTTCTGAAATTTACAGATTGTTAGATGTAGTCTATTGATGGTTGAATGGATCATCGATGGTTGACTGTAGTCCATCCAATGTTCGATTTCTCATTTCTAAAAAATACAGATTGTTGATTGTAGTCCATCGATGACCTATGGACCATCGATGGTTGTCATGTGACCATCGATGGTTAATGGCTATAATCAACTATTCGTATTGATTTTTGCATCGTTTTAAGCTGAAACTCTTTCGTACTTGTTTATTCCTCAAATATATCATCTCACAAACTTATTAGTACCAAATGAGAGTTTGTTATTGATCAAACAAGAGATATTGCATGAACAATGTTCTCCCCGAATAAAGTTCTAACAATCTCCCCCTTTTGATAATAACAAACCTTGAAATTTAAAATTTGGAAATTAAGAACATGGTGAGATATATATTCAGTTCAATACAAACGTATGACATGTATGATATGCAATGTAAGCTCCCCCTACAAATATGCATGCATAAAAAAGAATAGGTAATCCAGAAACTCCTTGTTCGAAATATGAAAACTCTCCCTAAAACTAAGCAAGGTTGAAAGAATTGTTATGTTGAAACCACTTGTAAATCAAACATGAAACTTTGAAGAAGAAAAACTCACAATCAACCACAATCAAACTCAGAAAGTTTTCAAATTTCCCATTTTTCTCCCCTTTTTTATTGTTATCAAAAGAAACACACACCTAGAATATACAATATACCTAAAAATCTAAATAAAGATTATCCAAAGGTGTAATGAAGAGAAATACATACCGGTTCACAAAAATTTTTATAGAAAATAGCACGAGAAATACATATAGGACTGCAAAACACAAGAAATATAATAAAACTCATATTAAAATTCACATTCAAACTATGAAGATATCAATGAAAACTTTGTAAAAATAACAATAAAAGTAATTCTATTAGATCATACAATAAATTCAGATATATCTTCTAGTTTGAGCTTTTTCTTACACAACTTGAATTATCTCAACCTTTAGAAAAGGTCCAAAATCTCGATCTATCACCTCAACCATATATGAATTTTAAGAGAAAGATTGAGAGTGTTTGAGGGCGATGTATACCACCTCTAAATATAGAAAATATTTAGCATAGGATGGATACTCTTGAGATATTGTACATTTATATCCACGAGTGTGGGTCTTTGACCATCTTTTAACAAATACGCCAAATTTTATCGTGAATTTATAGAGTGTGGGTCTTTGACCATCTTTTTCATCGATACACTCTTTTGGTTGATATTTTATAGCATATATGCACTTTTGTACATGAAATGTAACACTGGTGTTGTATTCAAGTATAAAAATTAAGCTCAAAACTTGTTTGATATATATCCAAAATTACTTTATGATCATCATATAATTATTCCTACTTTTACTAAACTAAACATGATTTGATTATACTAAGATGTGAAAAATAATATAAAGAATATCATAAAACATCATGTTTTTCAATCAAATATGCAAAGCTTTGTGTGCACATATGATATAGGTAGATTGTGAAAATATATGTGAACCAACATGATAAAACTCATGCCTATATACCAATAGATAACCCTATCTGAATATTTCATATAAAAGTATATATATAGGCATCGTTCAATTTTTTATTATTTTTAAAAATGAAAATAAAAAAGAAGTTTTGTTTTTATTTTCATAAGAAAAAAATAAAGAAAGAGAAATTTTATTTTCTTTTAATTTTATAAGAAAAATAAAAAGAAAGAAAAAGAAATTTTAATTTGTTTTTCAATAAATGAGAAGAACCAAAAATCAAGAAAAATCAAATAAAACCAAAAATAAGAAATCTATCAAATCTAATCTATATACATACAAGAGGATAAGTTAACATGCTAGATATCAAGAGATAAAATGCCTAAATCTTGTCTCAACCTAGTGAAATGATTTTTAGGCAAAGGTTTTGTAAAAGTATCATCAAGTTGGTCAGATGTAGGGACAAATTCAATTTAAAAATTCTCTTTTGCAATATGGTCCCTAACAAAGTGATGTAGAACATCTATATGTTTTGTGCGTGAATGATAAACTGGATTATTGCTCAAATCAATAGCACTCTTATTATCACATCTAAGAGGAATTTTCTTAAAGGTAATGCCATAGTCCTGAAGAGTCAAAGACATCCAAAAGGCTTGTGAACAACAATTACCTAATACAATATACTCAGCTTCAGTAGGGGACAAAGCTACACAGTTTTGCTTCCTACTAGACCAAGATACTACAGAATGTCTGAAAAGATGAGCTGTACCACTAGCACTTTTCCTATCTGTATGACATCCAGTATAATCACTATCAGAATATCCAATCAAATTAAAAGAATTGCATTGGGAACCATAATCCGAATTTTTTACTTTCCAATTAAATATCGAAAAATTTATTTTACAGCTTTCAAGTGTGATTCTATAGGATTTGCTTGAAATCGTGCACATAAACACATAGAAAACATAAAATCTGGACGGAAAGGGGAAAGATATAAGAGACTACCAATCATACCTCTATACCTTTTCTCATCAATTGAGATACCTGCTTAATTTTTTGTAAGCTTTGTCGAAGGGCTCATTGGAGTTAGTGTAGACTTTAAACTATCCATCCCAAAGTGTTTTAAAAGTTCTTTCACATACTTCTCCTGTGATATAAATACTCCATCTTTTGTCTGCTTAACCTGAAATCTTAAGAATTACTTCTTCCATCATGCTCATCTCAAATTCACCCTACATGAGCTTCTCAAACCTATGACAAAGATCCTTATTAATAGCTCCGAAAATAATATCATCCATATACACTTGTATAATAATAATATATTTTTCCTCATAATGAACAAATAAGGTATTGTCAGCAAAACCCTTTTTAAAGTTGTGTTTAAGAAGATAAGAACTCAAACGGTCATACCAAGCTCGAGGTACTTGTTTAAGACCGCATAAAACTTTATCTAACTTATACACATGATCAGGAAATTCATGATCAATAATACCAGGGAGTTATTCTAGATAGACTTCTTTTAGGTACCCATTCAGAAAGGCACTTTTCACATTCATTTGATAGAGTTTAAAGCCTTTGTAACAAGAAAAAGCAAGTAAGATTCTGATGGCTTCAAGTCTAGCAACCGGTGCGAAAGTTTCATGAAAATCAATGTCTTCTATTTAATTGTAACCTTTAGCAACAAGTCTAGCTTTATTTCTTACGATATTATATTTTTCATCCAATTTGTTCTTAAACACCCATTTAGCTCCTACAATAGGATAATTATTTAGCTTAGGAACTACATTCCACACTTTATTTCGAGTGAATTGATTAAGCTTTTCCTGCATGGCTATTATCTAGTTTTTATCATTTACAGCTTCATTCACATTCTTTGATTCAATTTCAGAAATAAAGTTCACATAAGCACAAAATTCACCAAGAAAGGAATAAGAACTATTACCTTCACTTATCTTTGTTGTAGCCATTGAGCAAAAATAGTCACTCAAATGAGTAGGTGGTTGACGATTTCTACAATCCTTCAATTTCTTGCGATGTTTGAGAATTTGACTTCTCTTTAGAATCTTCGTTCACTTCCTCACTTTTCTCTTTCGTACCGCTTTGTGCTTCCTTCTCTTCTTCAATCATTGTTCTTTCTTGTTCTCCACGTGGATTTGGTTCCATCATAATATTATCATCACACTTGTCAACAACATTCATATTGTAAGATTCATCAAACTTAACATGGATTGACTCTTCTAGAATTTTTCTTCTCTTGTTGAAAACTATATAAGCTTTACTTCAAGAAGAGTAACCCAAATATATACACTCATCAACTTTAGAATCAAAATTTTCTAATTGATCTTTCATGTTCAACAAATAACACTTACAATAAAAAACACGAAGATATAAAATATTTGGGGTATTTTCATAATAAAGTTCATAAGATATCTTATTTCGCATAGGTCGAAGATAAGCTCTATTACTTATATAGCATGCTCTATTAACCGCCTCAGCCCAAAAATACTTAGGCATCTATACTCATTTAACATGGTTCTAGACATCTCTTATAAAGTCCGATTCTTCCTCTCGACAACTTCATTTTGTTGTGAAGTTCGAGATGAAGAATACTCATGAATAATTCCTTTATTAGCATAAAAATCTTCAAAAATTTTATTTTTAAACTCCCCTCCATGATCACAATGAATCGTACAGATGGGGAGACCTTTCTCTTTTTCAACCTTTTTTCAAAAATTTTCAAAGATTTTAAAATACTCACTCTTTTTGGCTAAAAACATGACCCATGTGAATCTAGAGTAATCATCAAGCACAACTAAATAACAACTCTTACCTCCCAAACTCTGTGTAGAAATAGGTCCAAATAAGTCCAAATAAAGTAATTGCAAAGGTTTTGATGTGCTCACCTGATTCTTTAAGCTATGAGAAGATTTTATAAATTTACCTTTAGTGCAAGCCTCACATAAACTTTCATTCTTAAAATCAATGACAGGCAAACCTCTAACCAGCTCCTTCTTTAAAAGTTTTCGTAGTAGTCTCATACTTTTATGTTCAAACTTCTATGCCAAAGTTCACCTTCTTCTCCTCCTACGACCAAATATTTTACATTGTCAAATTTGATATCATTGAGATTCAATATATAAACATTAGCATGTCTATTACCAGTAAACACGATCGAACCTATTTGTGAATCAATTATTTTGCATACTTTAGATTCGAAAAGAATAGACTTACCTTTGTCACTAAGCTGACTAATGGAGATGAGATTATGCTTTAAACCATCAATAAATAAAACTTTAAGGAGTTTAAAAGAATCATTACCTATATCACCAACTCCTATAATCTTACATTTATCATTATTTCTAAAAATCACATCTCCACCTTTCTTTTTATCAAGATTAAGGAACAAGTTTTTCTTACCAGTCATGTGACGTGAACATCCTGAATCTAGATATCACGTACTTCCTTGTTCCTTAGATCTCGAATGAACTTCCTCATCTGATGATACACCACTCAATTGTTTACCACTTTGAATATTAGCCATATGACACTATCTTTTATCTATGGTGTGATTGTCTAGTTCTTCTTCTTCACTTGATGATTCCTAAGATGTTGCTTTGAAGCCTTTATTCTTCCCTTTAAAATTTATTTTATTGAGAGGGCAATCGTTCTTGTAATGTCCTGGCTTCCTGCAATGAAAACATATAATATCATAATTTGAATCTTCATATTGAATATTTTTTACCTTAGTAGAAGTTTGATTCTGTTTATTCTTCAAGAGTTTCATCCCATCTCTCGATCTCAGAAATGATTTGAATCCTTTTACCATCATTGCATACTGATCATCTTCATCTTCCGAACTTGATTCTGAATCTATCTTCTTCTTTGAACGAGATTTATCTTTCTTAGCATGTAAGGCTGACGACTTCTTCTTTGAATTTTCTTCTGAGGCATCTTCTCTCTCTTTCAATTGGACTTCTTAAGTGATGAGATTGCCTACAAGATCATCAGGAGAAAGTTTAGAAAAATTCTGAAGTTCTTCTATTGCCGTTATCTTTTGTTTCCAATCACGAGATAGAGAACGGATTATTTTTGTGCAAAGCTCTTTGTTATCATACTCCTTCCCTAGTGCTTTTGACTTGTTCACAATATCGGTGAATCTTGTGAACATCTCCTGTATGCTCTTAGAGGCCATCATCTTGAAGTTCTCTTACTTGCTCACCAGCATAGCAAGCTTATGCTCTTAGAGGCATTTCGGTTAAATTTTTCAGCAGTAAAAGAGCAATATAAAATATTCATAATTTTTGTATTATAAGAATAAATTTGTTTGTGCTGTGGAGTCCACTTATCCTTGGGTAGAACAACTATAACTCCCTCTACCTCAGTAGTAGGTTCCTTATACCCATGTTCTACACTCTCCTAAACATCTAAACTAGTGAATGATAGAAAAGCATTCATACGTACTTTCCAATATGTATATTGGTGCCATCAAAAAGTGGGGGTCAGTTGACGGCGTGTCCTTCAGGAAAAGCTTAAGCGGTGGTAAGACTTGACATCTCTAGCCTAGGTTGAGATACCTATATATGGGTAACGAGGCTTTGATACCACATGTTGAAAATGTGATATAAGCCTAGAGGGGGGCGGGTTAATAGGATTGCTACAAATTTTTCGGATAAATAAAGAATATGTAGCGAAAAATAAAATATGAAAAACTAAGAGCAACCGACACAGGAACACACGAGATTTTTATAGTGGTTCGAATCAAAATCTTACGTCCACTCTTTCTTCTCACAAAGGACCTTCTTTACTATGACCGGAGTTATCCCTGAATCACAACCCGATTCAGTAGGCTTTACAAACAGGACCCTAGAATCTGTCCCAAACTAGTCGAGATATCCAACTCCTCATAATGACCAGAAGAAACCTAGCCCTAGCTTGCCACACTCAATTACCCTGGCTTGAGCACGCCAATTCTTAATTACCCTGGCTTGAGTGCGCCATCAAACTTGCAAGTTTGAGATACAAAATCAACCCTAAAAATAATTAAAGCACCATGAAAAGATCTTACAGCCCTTTAAATAAATCGCTCTCCAAAACAATGATGTTAAAGTTCCGTGAAGAAGAGATGTTGTAGATGAACGCAAAAGGCACTCCTCCTTGCTAAAATGATCTCTTGATGTTGAGTGCGACGAGAAGAAATTAAACGAGGCTCAGGGAATCAAATTCTATTTCTCAGTCTCTCACAAACCTTAGAATTTGATCTCTCAAACTTAAGCAAATATCATCTCTATTTCTTATTGTTAATCTCTTCTCCAATCCCTCCTTAAATAGACATTGATTGCCTTGGAAAGAAGTCTTCTAATCAATGTTGAAATAGGAGATCAAATCTGTGATCAAACGGCTGAGATTGAACTTGAAAATCTGTCAAAAAACATCCAAAGCATCAATGGTTAAACACAATCATCGATGGTTCCCTGTAGTCCGTCGATTGTTCAAATTCTAGTTTCTGAAATTTATAAATTGTTAACTGTAGTCGATTAATGGTTGAATGGATCATCGATTGTTGATTGTAGTCCATCGATGGTTCGATTTCTCATTTCTGAAAAATACAGACTATAGTCCATCGATGACCTATGGACCATTGATGGTTGTCTCGAGACCATCGATGGTTAGTGGCTGAAATCAACTATTCGTGTTGATTTTTACATCGTTTTGAGCCGAAACTTTTTCGTACATGTTTATTTCTGAAATATATGATCTCACAAATTTATTAGTACCAAATGAGAGTTTGTTATTGATCAAACAAGTGATATTGCACGAACAACGTTCTCCACGAACAAAGTTCTAAATGCTATCGAAATTTGGAAGATTCATTTGAAAACACTTTGCCAACAACTGTCAAATAGCATAAGAATACTAGAGCAACAGATGAGATGAAAAGATTATTTTGAAGAGCATGGACAACTTCGCTGTCCAAACCCAGACGGAAATTTATACTCGTTCAATTACATTTTTTTTTCCCAAATACATGCATTAGCCACTATCTAAACTAGGTTGGCTATGCTTTGCCAACAACTCAAAAAAAGCAAATTAATGCAGCTTGATAGTCCTAAATCTATGATCGTCTTAGACGTTGTTTTCAGTAACTAAGACTTCTGGCTTGCACGTTTGAATCAAGAAGCTACACGCGCTCACAGCCTCAGCTACGGTAAGAAATATCCATTCGTGGCCAACTTTCTCAAGGATTTTGGATTTGTCTAGCTTCTTCATCAATTCGCTTCCGGGGTTAGCTAACACAAGCTGAACATATATTTGAAATTATTGTTAGAACAAGAAAACTCTAATGAAAATTTATGACAAAAGGCTAATAATTAAGGAAAAGAGGGCCCTCTACACAAATTTGTATAAGGATATCACAGATGAAAATATGCGTCTTAACATGAATCTTGATATGCGTATCAGTATCAGCTATCAGCGCAGACTGTACTGATATATAGCACTGAAAACACTGCTAGCTAATATGGAAGACCAATAGACTCGCGTTAAGTTAGAGTTCTTCATCCGCTGTCTCCCTATTTTATAATTCTCTGTAGATGGCCCTCTTTGCAATAACTAATTAATACCTGAAGCCCTCTTCTGTCTAAAATTTTCTTCACTTCATCAAGCATGCTAATTCCGCTCGTGTCAACGCTAGCCACAGCTACAAACACACAAGAGAGAGTTAGACTCATGTAGTCGCACACGTGTGACAAACATACCTAACAGTATCCGCACGTGTAAAAGGCTCACTCACCACCCATATCTAGAATCACATATTGCAAGCTACTACTCTCCCCTTTTACTTCCAATTTGTTTCCCTCCTCTTCGATCCACCGCCATATCCTACACAATCAAAAAACAATTAGTATCTACAATAGTAGACGATGAGATATGAAAATGTGCACATTTTGGACAAATTTGTTTCTATCTCACCTCTCTCTCAAGTAACGAGCATTGGAGAAGTATATTGGCGCATCAATCTGAAGAATTAACACTCCAGGCACAGTCTGCGCTATCGGATATTGATCCACCCTTCTATAGATTGCAGAGTTCGGTATGTTCCCTAGTGCAGTCATTCTAGGCCTCGCGACGAATAACAAAACCCTAAGTATGGAGATTGCAACCTGTATTGATGTGTCTAAAACAATCTTAGTTTTTTTGGTCTTCTAATCTTTCAGCTTATCTTTTCTCTTCACGTATGTCCCCTATCTATTTTCCCATCAACAAATTCCCTGTTTACTAAAAAAAAAAAGTCTGTGTTGTTTGAATTTATGTACCGCTATAACAAGTCCGAGTTCAACACTGCCAAAGACTACACCAAGGAATGCCGCAATGCACACAAAGAAGTCCATCTTATCGATGTTCCATAGATGGAGTGCTGCTTGATAATCAATGAGACTGAGCATCGCAGAGATAATAATGGTAGCAAGGGCTACTAAAGGCATATAATAGAATAGCGGCGTCAATAATAACAATGTGATCATCATTGTAGTAGCCATCACCACGTTTGATATTGCTGTTTTGCATCCTGCATTGTAGTTCACTGCCGTTCTTGATAATGAACCTTTTAAAGATCACAAGTATTTTAATTAGTCTGTATGAGAAATAATTAAATTAATTATATCGGAAGGTGCATTTGATGAAGTAATGAAAAAAACCGCTGGTTAAGTAGCAAGATGTTAAAGATCCAGCAATGTTCATCATCCCAAATGCCATCATCTCTTTGTTGCCATCATTGTTGTAGTTCTTGATCATGGCAAAACTCCTTCCTATTGCAATTCCTTCCTGTGCAAAAACAGAGAAGGATATATGTCAACCAAGTACAAATACGGCAATTATCTAGATGCTTTGGCCGGGGTTGTATTGAAATGTGGTACAGTTTTTTACAAGGGAACATACTACAAATTTCTAAATCAACAGAAAATATAACAAAAACATTCAGAAAACTATCCTGAAATTAAATATCATGAACTTTTATTTATGTTATACGAAACAGCCGTGAATTATCAGGTGAGGTCATTTTGAGTGTAATGAATTTTCAGATGAAGTCACTAAACTATCATGAAATTTACAGTATTGTCAATGCCATGGACTTTCAACTATTAACGAAAAATGACCAAATAGATTTCTGATATTATCTGATATTTTTCCTAATAAAAGCAGTTTACATTATTTTTGTAGAAAACCCCTATTAATATTTTATGTTAGTTTTTGTAAAATTTACAGTGTAGATCAATTTGTATAGAGTACTTACAGCAAGAGCAATTATACCAGTTACAATGCCAGCCTTGAGAGCAACAATCATGTATGGAGGAGACAAGGTCAAGCTTGTCAAAGAGGGTGGATTCAACCCTTTCTGTAGGCGTCCTATCTGCAAAAAATATGTGACATAGAAAATATTAAACCAAACCAATATGTTAATGGGCCGGCACATTTGTCAAATAAGGCCCATCACATCACTCCATATCTCCAGAAATAAGATGAAGAACTAACCACTTGAACACCGTGGTTTTCTACATGAGTGAGGTAAACCAAGATGCTGCCGAGGATTACACAGGTCAAAGGAGCTGCCGCTGAAACCCAGAAGAACTTGGGCCTTCTCTTGCTCTAATAAATCAAACCAAGTTAGTATAAACGTCATTATTATCTTCCCTAAAAAAAAGTGTAATATTATTACCATCAACTCTTAGAAAAAAGAAATGCTAAAAAAAAGGGGTATTCACAGCTTTATTATGGATGGTATTCACAGCTTTATTGTGGACTCTTTCAGGAAATTTTGGCCTATAAAATTAATCCATGGTGGTTCAATAGTTTAATAATTTCTCCAATGTTTCGGCCATAGCCCAAACACCATATTGGCTGAGCCCATTATGGTAATTTAAATAAAAATAAGGGCTTTTCCTAGACACCATCTGTAAAATTGGATCATTCTATAGAAACTATACATTAGATTGTCAATTTACATGTAAACCACCAATAAAGGTTTTTTATTGCAATCAACCATCTGGACACACTTTTAAGTCAAGTGTTCTCGGTTTTGTGTGATAATTAGTTATTAAATATCAAGTATATTAGAGAGATGATCCTTAATTGAGGTTAGGTGGGTCAATTACCTACAAAACACTTACCTACAATGTGGACCATGTGGTTGATTGTATTAAAAAAAAATCTTTTAAAGGTAGTTTATGTATAAATTAAAAATAAAGGTGATTTATATAGAATGATCTTATTTTAAAGGTGATTTTGTGGGTGGGTGGGGTCCGGGAGAAATTTTGATCATGGGAGAAGAAGATTGATGTGGATTTGAGTTTTTAACTTGTGGGGTTAAGGTTTAAACCCGTTAAAGAAACATGTTGGTTAATTGTAAATGAGAGGTATATATAACAGGAATACCGCTTTAAAACATTGGATATGAGGAAATATTCTCTTAGAGCAAACGCCATCTAACTATAGAAAGCAAATTGCAATAACTCTTATGATTTAAGGAACCTAGGAGCAATTTCAGTGATTTGAGGGATTGATATCAAATTATTGAAGATGTGATGGACTAATATCTAAATTCCTCTAGTATGTAAGGACTCTCTGGAGCAAGTGATGTCAAGTGACACCACTTCCTCCAAGATGGATCCGCTTATGCATATCATATTCAATTTTTCCAAAAAATAATAATTTTAGAAATTTGAGAGAGGCTACTCTAAGATGGACAATGTACTTTGTAGAGATGATAGAATTTTAGAGAAGGAAAAGTAGAGAACTTGTATGGAGGAAAAGAGTACTCTCTGTTTTGAGAGGATGTTGTTTAATTTCTACAACTATGAATCTCCACAACTTGATTCTCTTCAATTTGATACCTTACAAGCATCCCCTCATGAGGTATTTATAGGCACCATTGGTATTTCTACAACACTCCAATTCTATATACACTTTCACTTCTACACATTTCTACTTTTAAATACTTCTACTCATCTACAAAACTTCATGGCAAAACTTAGATTCTTCTAGAAGCTATTCTGGAAGAATTTTACGGACTCTTTTAGACTTTTACCAATTATCATGATACTTAGGAAATCTTCTAGAATACTCTAGGACTAAAGACTTCTAAAAGTTTTCTAGAATTTTTCAAAAGAGTTTAACAAATACTTCCTTCATCCTAAAACTTGTGGACGAACTCAAATTGATCCAGTGATAGCCTTATATGTGATCATTGTGCTAAGGGGTATGTGGATGTGTGAGAATATATACAGGTCCTAAAGGGAAAAAGAAAATAAAAAGAGAAAATTACTTACAAAATAGCGTGCACTGAGGAGAAGGAAGAGGAAACCACATCCAAAAATTACACTCTCCCATCTCCACTGCAAGTGAGAAGCAAAATAAAACCCCAATTATTACACAATAGAGACAAAATATTAACCACATCCAGACATTCAACTTGAAAATTTTCCTTTTCGAGTTATCAAATGAGGCGGGTATGTGGGTATGTCTAATTAACCTCATGGGTGCGGCTGAAGACTGATTTCATAACAGAGACTAGGTCGGTCTCTTTAGTGAAGTGTTCGAGTCCAAGAATGCCCTTGAGCTGGTGAAGGCAAACCACTGTTGCTGCTCCTCCGATGAACCCCACTATTGTCGCATGTGATAGGAAATCCACTATGAACCCTAACCTGCAATAAGATCCATTTATTTACAAAATAGTTCAACGCAAGAGAAAACTAATATTGATGCTAGTTAATATATAGATCTAGTCAATTATCATTTCAGAAAGTATCTAGTGATCGATCTCATGCATAAAATTAATGCGTCCAATGAAGAACAATCCTTGTATATCTTTGTAATACAAAAAGGGTTGGAGATTAGTGCACTATTCAAGCGTTGTTATTAGTTTGACGTGTCATT
This sequence comes from Asparagus setaceus, assembly GCA_012295165.1. NCBI lineage: Eukaryota > Viridiplantae > Streptophyta > Magnoliopsida > Asparagales > Asparagaceae > Asparagus > Asparagus setaceus. The sequence goes on from CM022704.1 coordinate 38,452,521, forward strand.
AATGTTGTAGAGATTAGATACTTGATATGTTACTTGGTAAGTTGATGCACCTCTAGTTTATTGATTTGCCGTTTTATCTGGTCTTCTGTCTTTCTTTGTCTATTTTTGTATTTTGATCTAGTTACAGCCATAATAGGATTGCATCATTAGTAGACTCCTATAACAATCTATTTCTAACTTTTTAGTGAAGTGTAACCATTCATGTAACCTTCTTTCAACTATTTAAATTATTTAATTAGTCATTAACATTATTTATTATAATCCAAGTATTTCTTTCTTTTCAAACTTTTAAAGTTTTTATTCAATTGCATTAGGTGTAAAAGATTGTCAAACCAAAATGGAACCACATACTATAAAGAAAACTAAACCTAAAATTTTTGTTGTTGACTGCTCTACCTCTGAACCTGGCAAAGCAACTTCACGATGACATCCCACCACTGCGCATAATCTTGAACAAGAAACGTTACGTCTGACTAATTGTACAAAAGAAATAATTAGGTCAGTTTCAAAAAGAACCCCTTACAATTAAGCCATTTTGAGAAAACTTCCTAAACTTTCTAACAAATAACTCCGTTAAATGTCAGTTAACCTCCATACTTTGGGCTTCCCACATAATCTCCCAAATGTTTTCAAGTTTTACAAATAACTCCCTTGACAGTGTCAGCCCTATTTTTTATGTTCGCAGTTCGATTTAAGGTGTTAGTTAGAAATGTTATGTGGCAAAACTTATGAGGCATTAAGTGATCCCATTTATAAAGTTTGTTATCTCAAACATGGCCAAACTTAAGGTGGTTTTGTGGAATTTACCCCTAATAATTATTTTAATGGCTTTGGGAATACACCTAAATGTTCATTATCTTAAAAATTTACTCAACGGAAGAAAAAGGTCAGTCCAGTTTTCTTCTATGTGCTGTTGGATAATACCCATAATTTATATTGATATCTATGATGCAAACCGACACCGATTTATTCAATTCGGCGTGCAGCCCATATAGATGCGGATATGATAACTAAAATATGTAACATGGTGGATACGAAAATGATTTTAAATTTTGGTTAGACACGAATACGTACAAATACAGCTTACATTTTCCATACAAATACGAATATTCAGATCTTCTTATTATTGATACGGATATGAAATTAACCCGACATGATTACCTCAAGACACCTAACGCCATTTGAAAGACTCCCGCAAAAAAGGTAGCGGTGAAGGCCAAGCTTAAGTAGAGAGCTGGGTCTTTGATGGGAGAAACCTCCTTTCCAAGCATTGTTGCTAGCAAAAGCGATGGAATTGGTCCAGTACCAATCGCCACATCCTTTGAGCTCCCCATTATAGCGTACACCATTGGTGGCACGAAGCTTGAATCTGCACCGTCCATTTATACATGTCAATTATTTTGCATTATTTTACCTTATATTTGAACCCGTACGTGTTCCAGGTATTTGCGTTAAAATACCTCCACATTGAGTTAAAATACCCTCCAAAATTTATATTGTTAAGGTTTATTTGAGAGCATTCCCAAGTTTTATGTTAGTTGTTTAGTTGAAAATTTCTCTGTCCACCGTACGTCCCAAAACTTATTTTAATTCATTATGGTAGAATTATAGGTAAATAGCAAATATATATCTACTTTCAGTGTAAATTTGCTAATATGGTTGATGATTGAAAAACTCTATATCTTTTCCACCATTACATAATATAAGAGGATGATGTTTGACATATTAATTTTCTTAGCGTGCTTGAATGTATATATACTATAAGTAGATGAAAGGATCAAAGTCTATATTTTCTGGTTTTTCTAATAGGTGCCCTAGGGCACCCATCAACTTGGATTAGATTTGCTATATATTGATAATCCCTTAATTAGTACTTAATTGCAATTAAGTATCACATGTCCATTAATTCTATCATTTATTAATCATTCCAAATCAAAGCACCTAATTTTTTCAATCTCTTACTTCCTCCAGATGACATTTTCCCATTCAAAGTAATAAAAGAACAAAACTCGATCTATTTTAGTTTTATTGAAAACAAAGTTAAATTAAACAGGTGTTATCAACCAAAAGAAGGGTTCAATTCCACTATACCTTCAAGGTAAATATAATATAATTTTTATTTTCTACAGAATTTTTATATTGAGTAAGTATTCTTATGTTTGTTTATAGATAAGTTCAACAATATAAATACATATTTGACTTATATTGTTCATTTTGTCATACTTTATGTATTTGAAAAATTGTCAAACTTTAAGTCAAATGAAAAAAATTCCATGCATTTGATCAAATATTAAAACAATACATTTGTTATTGATTTTGAGAAACCAAAATTTTCAAATATAAGTCAAATGAAAAAAGTTCTTATCCAAGTTTGAATTATCATGTATTTTTTTTATTGATCATAATAAGAGCTTGTGATGGCAGAGAACAATGAGGGAGGAAATTCGTGTTATTGTGCTTTGATTTGGGATGATCGATAAATGGTAGGATTAATAGACAAGTAATCCTTAATTGAAATTAAGTACTAATTGGGAGATTGTCCATAAATAACTAACCTAATCCAAATTAACGGTGTCCAAGGGTGCCCGCTAGAAAAACTCTTTTTATATATACTTGACATGGCAAGTTATTAAGCTCAAAAGACTATGGTAAATCAAATTGTAGATTGACTTAGGGACCTCAGAACATACAGGTGATATTTCAGGTCTTGCAAGTCCTATTTCCAATTCTTTGTTTTGTTCAGGAGACATGAACAGTGACAACCTGCTAGTGTTGTCATTAATAATAAGTGGTTTTTGCATATATACCCCTCAAATCTTTAATATTTGCAAACTTACTCCTCAAATCTTGGTATTTACAAAATTACTCCTCAGAACTAGCGTATTGAGTCTTTCTACCGCTCCAACTTAATAACGACATTTTTAGACAAGGCAATGTCAAAAATTTGCAATAATTTTCAATAGGTTTGCAACAATTTTCTGTTTAAAAACTAAACTAGTTAAATAGGAGGGATAGAAAAAAAATTCAATGTAAGAGAATTGGGAGATAATTTTATAAATACCAAGATTTTAGGGGTAAGTTTGCAAATATAGAAGATTTGAGGAGTATATATGTAAAAATCCCAAAACAACCAACTCCATCGGTGATCCTAAAAATCTTCTTAGAGTACCGATGGCATATAAAGTAATTAAGCGACAGGCAACCGGGGATCTAGCTCTCTATTTCCTAAATTTTTGGATACGGTAGTCAAGAGGAGTTCCACGGGCAATAGTAGCGTAATTATATTGAACTTTGAATTTAACTGTAAGGGCAATTTAGGTACTAATAAAGAAGAGTAAGTTATAGAAAGTGATTTTAAGATACTCGCAGGGAAATGATTATGATTCTACAGCATGTATGTAATTTTAACAAAATCTCTTATGCTTCCACAATTAGCAACAAACTTGAGCACTTCCTTTGTATTGTGTATCGTTTGTAGATAGGATGCGGATCCTCTCCAATTAGGTAGTAATTGGAGAGGGTTCAATTCTCTAATTCCCACCATTTATCTCTAATTTAATGGACAAGATAAATGCCACATAGGATTATGACAATTAAACTAGTGGTTTTGAAACCTACCATTGTGGATTTGGTAGATATTATTTAATTTTAACAAAATCATATTCCCAAGTGTCTTTATTTCTAATCATAAGTTAATTATATGCATTGTTTGTTTTAATTGAATAATTTTTAGCAATGATTCATGTAAAGTCAATAACCAACAAATAGAAAGTTTAAGAAATTAAAATTTGACGCCATAAAAATAATTATAAATAAAATAAAAATAATTATAAATAAAATAAAAATAATTATAAATAAAATAAAAATAATTATAAATAAAATAAAAATAATTATAAATAAAATAAAAATAATTATAAATAAAATAAAAATAATTATAAATAAAATAAAAAGAATTATAAATAAAATAAAAATAATTATAAATAATTTAAATTTAAGTTAGAGTTGTTTAGTTGACATCTAATTAGAGAGGTTAATTAGAAAGTTGCTTGTAGAAATATTTGAATTTATTAAAATTAAATAATATTACCAAATTCACCATCGTGGTTTTCAAAACCACTAGTTTAATTATAGTAATCATATGTGGCATTATCTCGCCTTTTGATTTAAAGATATAGGGTGAGGATTGAGGATTGGACCCTCTCCATTACCACCTAATTGGAGAGGATCCAATCCTTGTAGATATTAGAATTATGTATTTTATGTATAGAAATTAAATCAACATTGCCGTTACTGAATGCTTTTTTATTATGGCTTTCTGTAAAGTTTAGGTCTCTGAAAGTTCAGAGTATGTAACAGCTTACTTGGATTGTAATGGGATGCATTTTAATGAGTTTGACTGTTTGAGAAGTTAAAGAGAGCTAATACAATGTTTTGTTATTTGACTCCTACGAATATAATACTATTAGTCTTTATTTAATTTCAAATTAGAATATAATTAATAGGCTCCACAAGATCTTTTCTGATATAAATCTCCTATAATTGAAGTACCGAGTGGAGGAGGGAGAAAGTGAAGAACGGTGGAGAGGACAAAGATAGGATGACGGTTGTTTGGGAAGAGAAAAAATTGGAAAAGAATAAATTTGAAGGACGAAAGCACCCTTGCAGATTTTTAGCCTATTTTTAATTTTTTTATTTTAAAAATTATAAAAATACTTGTTTTCGGAGCATTGAAGCAATGCTCTGTTTTGGAGCATCGAAGCAATGCTAAAATAACAATTGGCCTATAATTATTCTACCTAAACAAATAGCAAACGCGACAAAATACTTGGTTTCAAGTAAGAAGTTAAAATAGTAAATTTTTTGTAATATTATAAAGAACAAAGAGATCAAATATGAAATTGATCTTTTATTATTTAATGGGAGATTATGGTTTAGTCTTAGACGACCAATAAAATTGAATAGAAATCACATAAGGCATTACATTGACACATCGATTAGGAATGAATCTTAATCACCCACTAAATAATAAACATCTAGGATTAAAGAAGTACGGTTGAGTTTTTTACCAAATTAAGAGGGAGCAAGGAAAAAAAAACTCACATAAACCAAGAACAGGAGGCAAGCCAGCCAGCCTAGCATAACTAATACCCTCTGGGATAGCCAAACTCGCTATCGTGATCCCAGCAATAAGATCTGCCTTAAACAATTTCACGTTATACGAAGGAGCCCAGTTGAGGATGGGAAAGATGTACCGCATGAATAGTATAAACCTCCGAGAACCACTCTCTCCCTTGAATTGTCTCAATGGGTCGTCGGGAAAGAAAGTCTCCTTCAAGTTGGCTCCTAGACTTTGTAGGAAAGGGCGAGAAGGAGGCACCGGCACGTGATGGGGACACCCCCCAGTCGTCGGAGGGTATAAAATGTCGCACATTGGTATAATGGTATAATTTGTAGACTTGCTATATTTGGTAGAGTACAGGATTGATAGAGTAATGAGAAGAGTGAGATTAGACTTACTCCATTCGATAGAGTAAGAAGAAGAGTGAGATTAGATGAGAGGAGGGAGATGAGAAGAAGAGTGAGATTAGACTTACTTCATTTGATAGAGTAAGAAGAAGAGTGAGATTAGATGAGAGGAGGGAGATGAGAAGGTGCTTATAGAATAGGAAGAGTGAGATTAGATGAGAGGAGGTAGATGAGAAGGTGCTTATATAATAGGTTTCTTGTGTTAAGCTATGGCTGAGAATGCTTGCAACTTAACCTGGTTCTAGCCCACAACTTGTAGCCGAAAAAAAAGAAATCCTATAGCGTGGTCAAATATGAAGAAAGAAGATGGTCAGACATATTCCACTATCAATTTTAAATTGGTATGCTCATATTAATTAGATGATACGAGGGAAATTAGAGAGGTCATTACCGTGGTGGAGCAACATAGTATCCAGTGGTATCGCAGGACATCCCTGGATTGTCTATTTTATACATATTTTTCCTTATTTTTTTGTATTTATTACTTAGGATGCCACTAGAATTAGATTAGGACACCATTAAAATGTTTGAAATTGCAAAATTACCGTTGTAGATTCCAAACACATTATGATAAATTATATGGGGACACACCTGGTAATTATACAGTAGGAGTCTTGTTAAGTTAAGCCATAGGATGTCGATTACTTAACTTGATTCTCTAGCCAGCTACAACCAATAGGGGAAAAAATCCTACATATATGAAGAAGATGGTGACAAATATTTCACTATCAATTCTAAATCAATCGGGGTATATGATATCAGTGCAAGTAGAATATATATCCATATTATTAGACTATGTTATCGGCGTAATCACCAGCTTTAGAACATATATTTGACTCTTGTCTCAACCACTTACTCTGCAAATGATCTTGTACAGAGAATCCTTTATAGAAAATTTTCGCCTTCCTTTCCTAGTGGTACGTACGCCGATATATATTAAGATAATTTTATTGTTTTATCCAAGATGCTGTTTATGTTAGACTTATAACTTTTTCTCTTTCGTCTTTTATTATTATTATTATTATTTACACTCACATGGTGTCAACATTAGAAACAAAGCAAAATTATGCAAGTTATTCTTTCCAACCTAGTGCGTTATACTTTCCGGCAAGAAACTTTAAGTCCTATGAGGAAGAAAACAAGAAGATTAAATGAATATCAACCTAAGATATTTAAATTAACTTGAACGATATGATTATTATGGAATATTAATAAAAGAACAAGATCCCATAAGGCATCAACCTTCACTTTCTGATTTAATAGTTTACCAAAGATTGATTTTATTTGTTAAAGAAAGTACAGAAAATATTAATGATGTTGATCTTTTTTTGGCAGGTATATAGCATGCAGCTAATGTTGCTCTACTTGCAATTCTCTATATCTTTAATTACCTAGAAGTAGGGTTCAAGACGCGGGTCGACCACAATACCCGGCCAAATTGGGTCACGATCCGCCCGCCCGTAGGGGCTGGTCCGACCCGGTCCGTGATATACCGCGGGTTCGTGGGCGGGTCAGCGCGACTTCGGGGCGAGAGAACTTGACCCGGCCCACGATCAATCCGGCCCGACCCCATTCGGCCCGGCCTGCATATTTAATTTTTAAATTTTTTTTCGAAATATAAATAACAAGTCATAAGAGCAAAGGCCACCATCGCCAAGAGTTCGCATGCAGTTTGTCGCCGTATGTGCCATCAACTAGCCTACTACGCTAATTTAATTTTTGTTTACCGGCCGGTAGCAGCCGATTCTACTCCTTAAATATTAATGGTTAATATTTTTTTACTTTTTTCCTTTTATATTTGTAATTTAAATTAAAACTAAAGGAAATTTATTAACTTCCCGTGGACGTAGGTCTTCCATCGAAGTCTGAACCAGGTATATCTTTGTGTTTGTGATGTTTTATCTTTATACAATGTGTGTCATTGCGCGTGTGTATATATATGTATTATTTTAAATAAAGAGTAAAATAGAAAAGAAATAATTTAAATATAATTTAATAGATACAAATACAAAGTTAATATAGTTTATAAATTAAAAATAAAAAGAAAAAGTTAAAATCACTAATCACCCATCCACTCGCGGGATCGTCGGTCCACCTACCACCCCTAGGCGGGTCGCGGGTCGGGCCGGGTCCAGTTCCAGATCTAGTATCAGAGAAATGGGCATGGCCCACTCTGACCCTGGCGGGCTCGGGTCGGATCCGGCCCAGCCTTAAACCCGGCGGGCCGGGTCACGGGCCTGAACCGGCCCGACCCATGCCCACCCCTACGTAGAAGTCTCAACATCAGTCATGTAAACCAATAACATCTCTTCTTCAAGTGAATTTTTTTCAATTATAATTATTTGTTATAATTCTATTATTTCATGGGTCTTATAGAATAAAAGATATTATTTGTTCACATAAATGAATTGATAGGATTTCTCTATAATAAAAAATAGAAAAATTGTGTCAAGGCCCCAAAAATCAAAACCTAGTGTGTCTCAGCCATATTATTCTCCTTGTGTTTCAGCCCTCCTACCTTGTATTTAACCAAGGTTCCCTCTTTTACCCTTTTTTACTCTTCACCCATTAAAAACCCCTATCTCCCTCTCCCTGAGTCCTCCTCTTCCACTTCCCATGCTGACACCATCATTGCTCGCCACCCTCCTCTCTCCTCCTATCTCCTTGCCTTCTCCTCTCTCTTAACTCTCCTCCTTTCTCCTTTCCTCCTCTCTCCTATCCCTAACCGTGACCCTCCTCCTCTCCCTTTTTATCTTTCCCTCTGACCTCGCCATCTCCTTCTCCTGCCACCTCCTCTGTTACCACCAACCTCAAGTGCATCCTTAACTAGTTCGATTTTGATGACGATGACAAAAATATCCTCCTCAAGTTCGCCGCCATCTTCTCCTCCTCGACCACCTCCTCTCCTCTCCTCCTCGAGCCCTCCTGTGACCTCTACTCCTATAACACTAACTAATAGAATTTTGGGCATCCTTGACGGTATTCTCGCCAAGAATGCACATTTTCCCGCTAAAACTGCATCCTTGACGGGGCCCGCCAAGGATGAAACATCCTGACAGGGGCCCGCCAAGGATGAAACATCCTGACAGGGGCCCGCCAAGGATGCACATCCTTGATAGGAAAAACATCCCCGACGGCGACGGCCATCAAGGATGTACATAATCAAGGAAAAATGCTAAAAAATAGATTTCCTCAGATATACAACAAATATCCCGCATAACGATAATATTTGAATAAAAATACATTTAAAGACATCAACAAACACAATGATCTTATCATAATCATCAAAACAAACCACATTACCTACTCAAGTCATCCATAAATCATACATAAATATCTCTCATACAACCGAGCAATGGCCACCACAAACAAGTCTAGGATGTAAAAAATACTAAAAATAGTCCAAATGCAAAAGTATATATATCTCTCATACATGTCCAAGATACATGATACAACTCACTAATTTTGGTCTTCCTCCTCATTCATTTCCTCATCCCCATTTTCGCCGGAGTTTCTACTCTTACGAGTTGTACTCTCCACAGCATCATCTGCACACTAATAACAAAATAATTTATATAAGAATCACATCTTGGTATTTATCTGCCACCAAAAATAATTGGAAGATGGTATTTCGTTACAACCTCGGACTTGCAAATTGGTTTTTTTGAAAGTTCTTGGTACGATCAATATGAATTGTAAATTAAATCACAGTGAACCACTGCACAAACTTTTCAAACAATAAACTAAAATGGACAAATCAAAATAAATATATACCTGTCCACTAGCATGTTCGCTAGTTTGCCCGCCACCGGTAAATGCCTTTTGAGAGGAGATAAATTCCATAAGTGACATTTGCAGCCGAGTAGGAATCTTACGTTTATAACATTTCATGATGTGTGCAGAAACCATCTTGTACGATGCAGTAGGGTGGACCACTTTCATGCACTCCTCCATAATATCCTCCCACACCTCCTCGTAAATCGACCATCCAAATGTCTCATCATCGACGAAACAAGCCGCATCGCCGCTATGTGCAAGCCTCCGCAAAGATGTATGATGATGTCATCGAGGGCCTACTAGAAGGCGCCGCCGACATTGAGGACGGGATAATGTGGACACCCTCGAGCTCCTACTCCCAACCACTTGGTCCTTCCCTTCTTAGGAAGTCCATAAACTAAATGAGACACCTTGTAATTCTCTTCCACACTAAGTGGCTCTTGACTCCGGTTATAATTCTATTATTTCATGGGTCTTATAGAATAAAAGATATTATTTGTTCACATAAATGAATTGATAGGATTTCTCTATAATAAAAATAGAAAATTGTGTCAAGGCCCCAAAAATCAAAACCTAGTGTGTCTCGGCCATATTATTCTCCTTGTGTTTGACCCTCCTACCTTGTATTTAACCAAGGTTCCCTCTTTTACCCTTTTTACTCTTCACCCATTAAAAACCCCTATCTCCCTCTCCACGGTCCTCCTCTTCCACTTCCCATGCTGACACCATCATTGCTCGCCACCCTCCTCTCTCCTCCTATCTCCTTGCCTTCTCCTCTCTCTTAACTCTCCTCCTTTCTCCTTTCCTCCTCTCTCCTATCCCTAACCGTGACCCTCCTCCTCTCCCTTTTTATCTTTCCCTCTGACCTCGCCATCTCCTTCTCCTGCCACCTCCTCTGTTACCACCAACCTCAAGTGCATCCTTAACTAGTTCGATTTTGATGACGATGACAAAAATATCCTCCTCAAGTTCGCCGCCATCTTCTCCTCCCTCGACCACCTCCTCTCCTCTCCTCCTCTGAGCCCTCCTGTGACCTCTACTCCTATAACACTAACTAATAGAATTTTGGGCATCCTTGACGGGTATTCTCGTCAAGAATGCACATTTTCCCGTTAAAACTGTGCATCCTTGACGGGGGCCCGTCAAGGATACCCCGTCGGTAAAAGCCCCGTCAAGGATGAAACATCCTTGACAGGGGGCCCGTCAAGGATGCACATCCTTGATAGGAAAAACATCCCTGACGGCGACGGCCATCAAGGATGTACATAATCTGAAGGAAAAAATGCTAAAAAAATAGATTTCCCCCTGTATATACAACAAATATCCTGTACACGATAATATTTGAATAAAAATACATTTAAAGACATCAACAAACACAATGATCTTATCATAATCATCAAAACAAACCACATTACCTACTCAAGTCATCCATAAATCATACATAAATATCTCTCATACAACCGAGCAATGGCCACCACAAACAAGTCTAGGATGTAAAAAATACTAAAAATAGTCCAAATGCAAAAGTATATATATCTCTCATACATGTCCAAGATACATGATACAACTCACTAATTTTGGTCTTCCTCCTCATTCATTTCCTCATCCCCATTTTCACGAGTTTCTACTCTACGAAGTTGTACTCTCCACAAAGATCATCCGCACACTAATAACAAAATAATTTATATAAGAATCACATCTTGGTATTTATCTGCCACCAAAAATAATTGGAAGATGGTATTTCGTTACAACCTCGGACTTGCAAATTGGTTTTTTTGAAAGTTCTTGGTACGATCAATATGAATTGTAAATTAAATCACAGTGAACCACTGCACAAACTTTTCAAACAATAAACTAAAATGGACAAATCAAAATAAATATATACCTGTCCACTAGCATGTTCGCTAGTTTGCCCGCCACCGGTAAATGCCTTTTGAGAGGAGATAAATTCCATAAGTGACATTTGCAGCCGAGTAGGAATCTTACGTTTATAACATTTCATGATGTGTGCAGAAACCATCTTGTACGATGCAGTAGGGTGGACCACTTTCATGCACTCCTCCATAATATCCTCCCACACCTCCTCAGAAATCTGACCATCCAAATGTCTCATCACCGACGAAACAAGCTGCATCGCCTGCTATGTGCAAGCCTCCTGCAGCATGTATGATGATGTCATCGAGGGCCTACTAGAAGGCGTCGTCGACATTGAGGACGGGGATAATGTGGACACCCTCTGAGCTCCTACTCCCAACCACTTGGTCCTTCCCTTCTTAGGAAGTCCATAAACTAAATGAGACACCTTGTAATTCTCTTCCACACTAAGTGGCTCTTGACTCTGTGTAATAATATCTGCATATGTATTATCCAATGCTTCCTAAAAAACATAAAAGATCAAAATAAAATTTAAATTATCACGTACATAGATAATATCAATGACAAATCATAACTTGAATTCACTTATTCATAAAATTAAAATACGTGCATCTTATTAATCAACTGTAACTTTTACGTTTTTTTCATCGGACGCATACCCCGTCTTTACTGTAGCAAAAGTCATCTTATGTAGTTCAGGAAGCGGGATAAAGGAGGAGTTCTGAGATTTACATATTTCTTCATTAATGTTAGATGTGGAATAAATAGTATTTATAGATAATAGAAAAATATAAAATATTTATATCATCATTCTACAATACTGATCCATAATCTGCGCAAATGAAGTCGTCCCAGTACGATGATCGTACTCCTTTGCATCTCGATTTTCTTTGTTTCTCTTATATTTTTCCTTCAACAAGCACAACAATATTATTAATGAATATATAATAATCATTTTGAATAATGTAACAAAATTAAGATTTACCTTGTATTTTTCTGGGCACCACAATATCATAAGTGCAGCAAGATCTTCTTTGTTAATTTTCTTATCTTGTTTGTAGAACCTCTCCCTATCCTCTTTGAATGCCTCGAAGCATTTCTTTTTAATTTCGTGTCTCCATTCCCTAAGGGCATGCTTGAACTTTCCATCATACCCAAATAAAAAATCCCATGCCACAGGATTATCTTCCATAGTGAAGTATCTCTGCACATTATCATTTATATAAATAGGACAATCGACTATAAAAATAAAAAAATAAATGGAAGAAAGTAGTTTAGTTTCAAATTACCCAATGTAGGCTGTCTAAAAATCACTGCAGATAGCCAACGTTCATGAAATACGAACAATGAAAGTCACGACGTAACGACTCTCAGGAGACCACGGTTTGAGAACTCTCTATAGCAATCAGCAAAGGATACAACCCAACATCCTTCACGCTAATAAAGGGAAATTTCAATTTCAGTGGTCTTCATAACCACCAACAGGAGTTACAATTAATAACTCCCACATTCCAAGATATCATGACAAAGATCACAAGATGACGATCTTTAGAAAGAGATTACAAAATTGATGGTCTCTCTGATTAAACGCGAGGATCACTTTCGCGTTTTCAAGCTCAAAACGCAAAGATCATCTCTGCATTTCCAAGTTCAAAACGCAGAGTTGCCACCGCTTCCAAGTCCAAAACGCAGGCTCACTTATGCTTTTCCAAGTTCAAAACGCAGAGCTCACACCGCTTCCAAGTCCAAAACGCAGGCTCACTTATGCTTTTCCAAGTTCAAAACGCAGAGCTCACCTCTCGCTTCCAAGTTCAATATCTTGAGCTTCGTCCTTTGTGTTCCAAGTTCAAAATGTGGCTCACCTCCGCTGCTCCAAGTTCAAAACGCAGAGCTCACACCGCTTCCAAGTCCAAAACGCAGGCTCACTTATGCTTTTCCAAGTTCAAAACGCAGAGCTGCCATCAAGGCTTCCAAGTCCAAAACGCAGGCTCACTTATGCTTTTCCAAGTTCAAAACGCAGAGGTCATCGCTTAACGCAGACCTCACACATTTGACCCATTCAAAAGGTTTCAAAACTATTTTCCACGATTTGAGGACCACGAATCCTCGCTAACGAGAGAGTTAAGGGGTCGATTACACCTTAAACCTCTATAAATAGCTGGAATCACAGTTGAGGAAGGGACCTTGGGCCCGAACTTTTCAAGAGCTTTGACTTAGGCTTTTGAGGGACTTCTTGAGGATCAATCAAGGAGACTTCGCTTGGCTTGGTATACAAACTTCGTGCGAGTTACAAAACTCATTTCTTGAGTTCTCAAACGAAGTTAGAGTTTTAAACTTACTTTGCGAAGTTCTAAACTTACTTGGCGAAGTTACATTCAACCTCGCTCCACGAAGTCTAGACGGCCGGATCGCCAATGGGATACAAGATTCAAGCTCCCATCGCCACCGTGAAGAACCCAGATTAAACAAAGGGAATGATCTCCGCTGATTTTTCTCTTTTATAAATCGGCAACCGATCGAGGATTTTGTGATTTCTTTCTTTTCTAAGTCGGTTAGAGAGGATTACTTATTGAGGGATTGTATTCATTCTTTATCTAAGAGAATAATTCAGATTTATATTTCTCAAATTTTCCTCATGAACAAAAGATGGTAGGTCGTCTAAAAATCACTGCAGATAGCCAACGTTCATGAAATACGAACAATGAAAGTCACGACGTAACGACTCTCAGGAGACCACGGTTTGAGAACTCTCTATAGCAATCAGCAAAGGATACAACCCAACATCCTTCACGCTAATAAAGGGAAATTTCAATTTCAGTGGTCTTCATAACCACCAACAGGAGTTACAATTAATAACTCCCACATTCCAAGATAACATGACAAAGATCACAAGATGACGATCTTTAGAAAGAGATTACAAAATTGATGGTCTCTCTGATTAAACGCGAGGATCACCTCCGCGTTTTCAAGTTCAATACGCAGAGCTCACCTCTCGCTTCCAAGTTCAAAACGCAGAGCTCACCTCTCGCTTCCAAGTTCAAAACGCAGAGCTCGCCACCGCTTCCAAGTCCAAAACGCAGGCTCACTTATGCTTTTCCAAGTTCAAAACGCAGAGCTCGCCACCGCTTCCAAGTCCAAAACGCAGAGATCATCAAAACGCAGAGCTCGCCACCGCTTCCAAGTCCAAAACGCAGGCTCACTTATGCTTTTCCAAGTTCAAAACGCAGAGCTCGCCACCGCTTCCAAGTCCAAAACGCAGGCTCACTTATGCTTTTCCAAGTTCAATATGCGAGCTCGCCACCGCTTCCAAGTCCAAAACGCAGAGATCATCAAAACGCAGAGCTCGCCACCGCTTCCAAGTCCAAAACGCAGAGATCATCAAAACGCAGAGCTCGCCACCGCTTCCAAGTCCAAAACGCAGAGATCATCAAAACGCAGAGCTCGCCACCGCTTCCAAGTCCAAAACGCAGGCTCACTTATGCTTTTCCAAGTTCAAAACGCAGAGCTCGCCACCGCTTCCAAGTCCAAAACGCAGAGATCATCAAAACGCAGAGCTCGCCACCGCTTCCAAGTCCAAAACGCAGGCTCACTTATGCTTTTCCAAGTTCAAAACGCAGAGCTCACCTCTCGCTTCCAAGTTCAAAACGCAGAGCTCGCCACCGCTTCCAAGTCCAAAACGCAGGCTCACTTATGCTTTTCCAAGTTCAAAACGCAGAGCTCACCTCTCGCTTCCAAGTTCAAAACGCAGAGCTCACCTCTCGCTTCCAAGTTCAATATGCGAGCTCGCCACCGCTTCCAAGTCCAAAACGCAGGCTCACTTATGCTTTTCCAAGTTCAAAACGCAGAGCTCGCCACCGCTTCCAAGTCCAAAACGCAGAGATCATCAAAACGCAGAGCTCACTTATGCTTTTCCAAGTTCAAAACGCAGAGCTCGCCACCGCTTCCAAGTCCAAAACGCAGGCTCACTTATGCTTTTCCAAGTTCAAAACGCAGAGCTCGCCACCGCTTCCAAGTCCAAAACGCAGGCTCACTTATGCTTTTCCAAGTTCAATATGCGAGCTCGCCACCGCTTCCAAGTCCAAAACGCAGGCTCACTTATGCTTTTCCAAGTTCAAAACGCAGAGCTCGCCACCGCTTCCAAGTCCAAAACGCAGAGATCATCAAAACGCAGAGCTCGCCACCGCTTCCAAGTCCAAAACGCAGGCTCACTTATGCTTTTCCAAGTTCAAAACGCAGAGCTCACCTCTCGCTTCCAAGTTCAAAACGCAGAGCTCGCCACCGCTTCCAAGTCCAAAACGCAGGCTCACTTATGCTTTTCCAAGTTCAAAACGCAGAGCTCGCCACCGCTTCCAAGTCCAAAACGCAGAGATCATCAAAACGCAGAGCTCGCCACCGCTTCCAAGTCCAAAACGCAGAGATCATCAAAACGCAGAGCTCACCTCTCGCTTCCAAGTTCAATATGCGAGCTCGCCACCGCTTCCAAGTCCAAAACGCAGAGATCATCAAAACGCAGAGCTCGCCACCGCTTCCAAGTCCAAAACGCAGAGATCATCAAAACGCAGAGCTCACCTCTCGCTTCCAAGTTCAAAACGCAGAGCTCACCTCTCGCTTCCAAGTTCAAAACGCAGAGCTCACCTCTCGCTTCCAAGTTCAAAACGCAGAGCTCACCTCTCGCTTCCAAGTTCAAAACGCAGAGCTCGCCACCGCTTCCAAGTTCAAAACGCAGAGCTCGCCACCGCTTCCAAGTCCAAAACGCAGGCTCACTTATGCTTTTCCAAGTTCAAAACGCAGAGCTCACCTCTGCGTTTCCAAGTTCAATATGCAGAGCTCGTCACTGTGTTCCAAGTTCAAAATGCAGGGCTCACCTCTGCGTTCCAAGTTCAAAACGCAGAGCTCGTCACTGCGTTTCCAAGTCCAAAACGCAGGGCTCACTTATGCTTTTCCAAGTTCAAAACGCAGAGCTCGTCACTGCGTTTCCAAGTCCAAAACGCAGAGATCATCAAAACGCAGAGGTCATCGCCAGAACGCAGACCTCACACATTTGACCCATTCAAAAGGTTTCAAAACTATTTTCCACGATTTGAGGACCACGAATCCTCGCTAACGAGAGAGTTAAGGGGTCAGTTACACCCCTTAAACCTCTATAAATAGCTGGAATCATAGCTGAGGAAGGGACCTTGGGCCCGGAACTTTTCAAGAGCTTTGACTTAGGCTTTTGAGGGACTTCTTGAGGATCAATCAAGGAGACTTCGGCTTGGCTTGGTATACAAACTCGTGCAGAGTTACAAAACTCATTTCTTGAGTTCTCAAACGAGTTAGAGTTTTAAACTTACTTTGCGAGTTCTAAACTTACTTGGCGAGTTACATTCAACCTCGTTCCACGAGTCTAGACGGTCGGATCGTCAATGGGATACAAGATTCAAGCTCCCATCGCCACCGTGAAGAACCCAGATTAAACAAAGGGAATGATCTCCGTTGATTTTTCTCTCTTTTATAAATCGGGCAACCGATCGAGGATTTTGTGATTTCTTTCTTTTCTAAGTCAGTTAGAGAGAGGGATTACTTATTGAGGGATTGTATTCATTCTTTATCTAAGAGAATAATTCAGATTTATATTTCTCAAATTTTCCTCGCGAACAAAAGATGGTAGGCTGTCTAAAAATCACTGCAGATAGCCAACCTTCATGAAATACGAGCAATGAAAGTCACGACGTAACGATTCTCAGGAGACCACAGTTTGAGGACTCTCTATAATAATTAGTAAAGGACACAACCCAACATCTTTCACGCTAATAAAGGGAAATTCTAATTTCAGTGGTCTTCATAACCACCAACAAGAGTTACAATTAATAACTCCCACATTCTAAGAGAACATGACAAAGATCATAAGATGACGATCTTTGGAAAGAGATTACAAAATTGATGGTCTCTCTGGTTAAACGCGAGGATCACCTCCGCGTTTTCAAGTTCAAAACGCAGAGCTCATCACTGCGTTCTAAGTTCAAAATGCAGGGCTCACCTCTGCATTCCAAGTTCAAAACGCAGAGCTCACTTATGCGTTTCCAAGCTCAAAACACAGAGCTCGTCACTGCGTTTCCAAGTCCAAAACGCAGAGATCATCAAAACACAGAGGTCATCGCCAGAACGCAGACCTCACACATTTGACCCATTCAAACTGTTCCAAAACTATTTTTCACGATTTGAGGGCCACTTAATCCTCGCTAACGAGAGAGTTAAGGGGTCGATTACACCCCTTAAACCTCTATAAATAGCTGGAATCACAGTTGAGGAAGGGACCTTAGGCCCGGGACTTTTCAAGAGCTTCGACTTAGGCTTTTGAGAGACTTCTTGAGGATCGATCAAGGAGACTTCGGCTTGGCTTGGTATACAAACTCGTGCAGAGTTACAAAACTCATTTCTTGAGTTCTCAAACGAAGTTAGAGTTTTAAACTTACTTGGCGAAGTTCTAAACTTACTTGGCGAAGTTACATTCAACCTCGCTCCACGAAGTCTAGACGGCCGGATCGCCAATGGGATACAAGATTCAAGCTCCCATCGCCACCGTGAAGAACCCAGATTAAACAAAGGGAATGATCTCCGCTGATTTTTCTCTTTATAAATCGGCAACCGATCGAGGATTTTGTGATTTCTTTCTTTTCTAAGTCAGCTAGAGAGAGGGATTACTTATTGAGGGATTGTATTCATTCTTTATCTAAGAGAATAATTCAGATTTATATTTCTCAAATTTTCCTCAACAAAAGATGGTAGGTCAGCCTAAAAATCATCGCAGATAGCCAACCTTCATGAAATACGAGCAATGAAAGTCACGACGTAACGATTCTCGAGACCACGGTTTGAGGACTCTCTATAATAATTAGTAAAGGACACAACCCAACATCTTTCACGCTAATAAAGGAAATTCTAATTTCGGTCTTCATAACCACCAACAAGAGTTACAATTAATAACTCCCACATTCTAAGAGAACATGACAAAGATCATAAGATGACGATCTTTGGAAAGAGATTACAAAATTGATGGTCTCTCACGGTTAGCGAGGATCACCTCCGCGTTTTCAAGTTCAAAGCGAGTTCACCTCTGCGTTCCAAGTTCAAAGCGAGTTCACCTCTGCGTTCCAAGTTCAAAACGCAGAGCTCACTTATGCTTTTCCAAGTTCAAAGCGAGTTCACCTCTGCGTTTCCAAGTCCAAAACGCAGAGATCATCAAAACACAGAGGTCATCGCCAGAACGCAGACCTCACACATTTGACCCATTCAAACTGTTCCAAAACTATTTTTCACGATTTGAGGGCCACGAATCCTCGTTAACGAGAGATTTAAGGGGTCAGTTACACCCCTTAAACCTCTATAAATAGCTGGAATCACAGTTGAGGAAGGGACCTTAGGCCCGGGACTTTTCAAGAGCTTCGACTTAGGCTTTTGAGAGACTTCTTGAGGATCGATCAAGGAGACTTCGGCTTGGCTTGGTATACAAACTCGTGCAGCGTTACAAAACTCATTTCTTGAGTTCTCAAACTCGTTAGAGTTTTAAACTTACTTTGCGAGTTCTAAACTTGCTTTGCGAGTTACATTCAACCTCGTTCCACGAGTCTAGACGGTCGGATCATCAACGGGATAAAAGAGTCAAGCTCCCATCGCCACCGTGAAGAATCTAGATTAAACAAAGGGAAGGATCTCCGTTGATCTTTCTCTCTTTTGTAAATGGGGCAACCGATCGAGGATTTTGTGATTTCTTTTTTTTCTAAGTCAGTTAGAGAGAGGGATTACTTGTTGAGGGATTATATTCATTCTTTATCTAAGAGAATAATTCAGATTTACATTTCTCAAATTTTCCTCACGAATAAAAGATGGCGACTCCGCTGGGGAATAGCTTCACTGACGAAGAAGTGGTAGTGCAATTCGACGTCAACCTCATTGGAACTATGGTTGAAACTCTTACTGTGGAGTTTGACCAAGCCAAGTATGAAGAATTACTTTCTTCCGGATCCCTTAGCCCTAAGGCTATGCGTAAGATCCGTAAAGTCTCTCAGGAGGTCAAGCCATCAGATCGGCCTAAGTCACCGAAGGGGAATTTTGCCATTGAATCAGATGATTCACACAGTATATCCCCTAAGGGTAAAGGATTGGCTTCAACCGAACCCGTCGAGCGAGTGGAAGAATCTACACCCGTACCTACACAACGGGTATCGGGCCATAAGAGGCCTATTGCGGCATTGAACCTAGACGACGCAGATGTTGATACTGCGAAAGCCTTAAGACAGGCTAAGAAGAATGCTGCTCGGCGAAAGAGAAGATCATTGCGTTGAGCGCAACTCCGAGAGAGTCGATCTTCAAATCAACGCGACCCTGAGCTTCGCGTTTCTGCAACAGAGCGCCAGCCCCGCGTTGTAAACGGCCCTCTCGGGGTTCAACGCGACCCTGAGCTTCACCAATAAAACGCGGACCTCAAGTCCGAGTTGATCAAACGGAACACGACCCTCGCATTTGCACCACAAGATGCGATGAGATTCGTCGTGTCCGCAAAAATGAACATGGATTTAAGATTCCTGTTAACCCAGAGCCAACCCAATCAAGTAATGAGATGATGGTTCCTTATCAAACCACCAACCCGGTGGTTAACACTCTTCAAGTTTCTAATTTGAGAGAGCTATTGTCGAGAGAAAGAGCGACGCAACAAGTCGCCCATTCATGTCAATGTGAATGATTAATTGCTACGGTCCTCTCGGAATGTCAATGTTGTGCATCCACACCTAGACGGTCGGTTTTCGATCGATTGACTAATGCAGCTCCATTCAAGAGGCGAATACGATTCCACAAGAGGAAGACCTCAGAGACTGAATATCCCAGAGTTACCATTAATATGGTTAGCAGAGGAAGGTCATCAGCTTCTTGTTCGGATGAATCAGATACCAATCATCCTTTAAGTGTTAGAGAAATCTCAGATAAATTTGAAGGGATTTACTAACGCACTAACGCTGGCGGAGTCGCACTCACACCATCGAGGCTAGCTAAAGGGATAGGACCAGATGACGAGCACTCGGCTATTGCAGATTCCTAATCTTCCAGCTCTTTCATGGAGCATGAGAGCGCTGCCTATGCAATGGAGAATACTGAAGATCTCAAGAAGAGGCTCGAAGAGTATCAGGCTGTGATGCAAGAAACCATGCGATCACAACAGGAATCCATCGATCAACTTCGAGGCATGGTAGCACAACTTGTTGCAGATAGGGCTCAAGTTCACATGGTCGGCCTAATACCTCAACCAGAATCATCACAGAGGAGGGGTCAATCTTCAAAACAAAAAGAAAAAGTGAATGAAGCGTCTGATCAAGAAGCTCATCGCATAGAGTCTTCATTTGAAGAAGAAAAGAGGGCTGGGAATGAACAAAACCCTCAGTCAGCCAAAATGGATGAATTTGAAGCTCGTCTTAACGCTATTGCTAACAGAAGTGAGCTACAGGATGAGGGAGTTGTTAGACCCTATCTCGCTGAATGGGACACAACTCCTTACCCTCCGAAGTTTAAAGCCCCGACCTTACAAGCCTTTGATGGCATGGGATCACCAAATCAGCACATTTATTACTTCAAGTCACAGACTGGAGATGTAATATCAAACAATGCTATACTGACCCGACTGTTCATTGCACTCTTAAGGGAGTTGCCTTTGAATGGTTCATAAAACTTCCTGCTGGATCTATTCGAAAGTGGGCAGATTTAGAAAAGCTATTTTTAGCCAGATTCTTCTAGGACGATACTGAGGTTTCTGTTCCTACTCTCCTCGCTACCAAACAAAAGACGGGAGAGTCAATCAAAACTATGTGAAAAGATTCCGAAGTATGGCCTTACGATGTCCGTCGGGGATGACACAAGCCACATAGGTGGAATCCTATCATGCATAACTTACAAACCCACCTGTTGGCTCAAATGGGAGTCATGGAGTGTCGTTCTTGGAAACAATTGGTTTCTCAAGGAGAACACGCAGAAAAAATCGTTGCTCAAATTAAAGTTGAAGAAACAGGAAGGCAAGAGCAGCCAGTGTAACATGGTCAAGGTAATGCCCCTCGATCGAGAAGAAAAGATATCCATGCCGTCGATACCAATGTTCGGGCTCCGCCGGTAAAACAAGGCAAGCCATCGAGTCAGCCAAGGCCGTAAGCAATATTCTTTTAAAGTGGATCATGTCGATACTCTATTTCAGCTACTTCAGAAGAACAATAAATTAAAGCTTCCAGAAGCAAAGAGGCCTGAAGAAGCAGGGAAGGTGGATGACCCCAATTACTGTCGATATCATAGAATGTTGGGACATCCGATGAAGAAATGTTATATCTTTAAAGATATTCTGCAAGCACTGATTGATGCTGATGTGCTCAAACTTAAACCAGAACAGAAGACTGTGTCCACTAATATGACGTCGGTCCAGTTCGGGGATTTCCCACCTGTAGCAACTCCTAATGGTGTCGTCCCCATTCCAAAAGGAGAGCTACATCTGAAGAACATTGATCAGCACGATCAAAAAGATAAAGGGTTGGTACCCCTTACTACTCCAAAAGGGGAAGTAATGTGGATCCATCCTGACCTGGTTGGAGATCAACAGTGGACGGGAATATCATCAAAGAAAAAGAAGAATAGAGCTAAATCTTTCAATATGATTAGTCCGTCCATAAATGAAGATGACGCTGACTTGGTCCCTCTTACCGATTCAGAAAAAGAGGAGACTATTTTGGCTGCTGACCAAGAAGCGGATCCGGGAGCAGGTACGAGGTCGAGAAAGACATATTTAAAAAAGTATGATCAAATCGCCCAAGAATCTAGAGAACAAATCAAGGAGGTAGGGGGTTCTATCCCCCAAAAAGTCAGTTGATAAGGGAAAGCCAAAGGAGGCTCGGTATAATAAGAACCTCCTCCAACAAGAAGCAGGGACGTCAAGGAGACCATTCCGTTTCGATGTTTTGGCGCAGCTGGCCAACATTCCCGCTAGAATCACTCTTTACGAGCTCCTGAGGTTATCCAAGTCCACGAGGGAGGCTTTAGTTGAAGCTTTAACGGATGCAAAGAGCTTTATTATACAAGTTCCCGTGACTTTAAGCTGGTGCACAATGTCTACAAGCAATCCAGAATCTATCATGCATATCATTCACACAAGAAGATATGCAGATCAAGCATAAGCATGACAGACCTTTATACTACACAGGGTATATCGGGTCTTCAGAAATTAGTCGAGTTCAAGTGGATCCAGGCTCTGCACTCATCATAATGCCGTACCGGGTTATGCAAGTTCTGGGAATTTCATACCATCGCTCGAATTCTACCCAGACTACTATCTTTGGTTTCAATGCCAATGCTCACGACCCTTGGGTAAAATCAAACTCAAGTGTCAAATTGGGGATCTCAAGTCAGAGGTAACTTGCTATATCATAGATGCAGACACATCCTATAATCTGCTGTTAGGACGACCTTGGATTCACGCGAATTGAATTGTCCCATCAACTCTTCATTAAGTAATGAAATAGGTTGATGAAGAAGGAGAAGTCAAGACCTTGATAGCTGAGAAGCAGCCATTCAAGGGGGTAGAAAGCTATCATACTGATTCAGTCTTCTACCTGGATGTTCCAGAGCCCCAATCGCTGGAAGCCGGTCGATAGCGGCAACGAAGCGGATATTGAGCCAGAACCCGAGGAAGAGTGTCCATGGGAGTTAAATGTAATGAGCCCTAATAAGCTCAATAATAAAGAAAATGTACTGAGTGAAGGCGAGTGGTACATTAACGAAGATTTCAATTTGGCTTACTTGTCTGATGTCTCATCTGCATGTGAAGAAATAGATATAGATGCAGGATTGGAGCCATGGCATGCGTTATATGGCGAAAAATCGCTAGACTTGCCACCCAGAACATCTTTCTCTATATTCGAAAGAATGGAGGATGTGCGGAAGGTATTTTTCATGGTCCCGTATAAAAAGAAGGGCCAGAAGCCAATTTATTTTGGGAGGGTTGACTCTGAAATTCTCAATCCAGAGAGTTCAGAGGAAAATGAAGCGACTCCTCAATTTCACTACTACGAACCTAATGCTCGCCACATAATGAAAGGCATGGGATATGACTTCAGTAAACAAGAAGGTTTAAACTTTGAGAAAGGAAGACGGACCCCAGTTCAACATACTGTTCCTGAAGGTAAAACTCAGGATTACTATCACAAGACCCGAAGAGGGCTATGATACATATCAACTACCTCCCCTTCAGAAGATGAAGTAGGTCACTGCCTCGAGCAAGACCATTCATCTGGAACGTCATCATGGGATTCCGACGTAAGTGTTGGAGCAATCTTCGACGGCATGTCTGTAAATATGCCCTCGACCAGTCATCCAAGTGATTATGAAGATGATGATGAGGATTGGATTCAATCAACCGATGATCCTTGGATTAAACGTCTTGACATTTTGTGGGATATGTATTTTGAATAACGAGAACCACCCACCGAAGATAAGGTGATCCAAGTAAACATGGGAGACGAAACTAATCCCAAACCAATCTTCATAAGTGAAAGTTTATTGCAGAATGAGAAAGAAGACCTGGTGTCCCTCGTCAGAGAATACATTGACATCTTTGCTTGGAACTATGAAGATATGCCTGGGCTTGATCCAAAAATAGCCATGCATCGTCTTAATATTGACCCGAATGTGAGACCTGTTAAGCAACAGCAACGCAGGTTCCGTCCGGAAATTATGGAAGTAATTGTAGAAGAAATCCAGAAGCTCATTGATTCGGGTTTCATTAGAGAAGAACAACACCCAGATTGGGTGGCCAATATTGTTCTTGTACCCAAGAAAAATAGAAAGATCCGAATATGCATCAATTTTCATGATCTAAATGCGGCATGTCCGAAAGATGAATTTCCACTCCCCATTATGGATGTTATGATTGACAACACCTGTGGGTATGAGAGGATGTCTTTTATGGACGGATTTTCAGGATATAATCAAATCAAAATGTATCCTGAAGATGCGAAGTACACGGCCTTCAGAACATCACTGGGGGTATACTGTTATACAGTAATGCCGTTTGGTTTAAAGAATGCTGGAGCAACCTATCAACGTGTAATGAATACAATATTTCATCAATATTTACGTAAGAAGATCGAATGCTACGTAGATGACATTGTTGTGAAGAGCCGAAAGAAAGAGGATCATCTTTCAGATTTGAAGACCATGTTCGACATCATGAGAGCACATCAACTGAAAATGAACCCCATAAAATCTTTCCTGGGAGTATCCAGTGGTAAATTCTTGGGATTTATAGTTACATCCCAAGGGATTTCCCTTGATCCAGAAAAGGTTCGTGCCATCTAAGAGATGCAGCCACCAAGGACCATCAAAGAGCTCAGAGGCCTACAAGGTAGGTTAGCGTACATCTGAAGATTCATATCAAATCCTTCGGGTCAATGCCAACCCTTCACCAAATTAATGAAGAAAGGAGTTTTATTCGTATGGGACGAAGGTTGCCAAAAGGCATTTGAAGAAATCAAGACATATCTCACGCAACCGCCAGTTCTCGTGGCCCCAGTATCAGGAAAGCCATTCCTATTATATGTGAGGGCCATGGACCATTCTCTTGGAGCCTTGCTAGCTCAGAACGATGACCAAGGACGTGAACAAACATTCTATTACCTTAGCCGAACCATGATGGGAGCTGAACATAGATACAATCCGGTAGAAAAAGAATGCTTGGCCTTGATATTTACCGTCCAGAAGATGCGACATTATTTGGTCGGACAAACAATACATGTCATTTCCAGAGTAAATCCTCTGCGGGTGCTCATGGCGAAACCTTCTTCGTTGAATTCTCGTTTAGAAAAATGGGCAATACTCCTCTCACAATATGACATGAAGTTTATGCCTCAGAAGGCTATTACAGGACAGGCCTTGGCAGATTTTTAGCAAACCATCCGGTCCCTGATTCTTCCAAACTGCATGAAGACTTACCAGATGAGATCGCTGAAGCTTGCATGACTCAAGAGGTTATGCAAGTATGGAAGCTATTCTTTGATGGAGCATCTAGGGCAAGACCACATGGAGGAATTACAGCCGGTGTGGGGGTTGTGCTCATATCGCCAAATGGTCACGTGATCCCAAGAGGGTTTTCCTTAACTGAGCCATGCACTAATAATGTAGCGGAGTATAATGCTTTATTATTAGGAATGCAGCTAGCCGAGGAAATCAACATTCGATACCTCAAAGCTTATGGTGACTCTCAACTCATCGTAAACCAAGTTCGAGGAGAATACGAGGTACGCAACGAGGATTTAATTCCTTATCACTCAGCGGTCCTGAAGTTAGCCCGAAAGTTCGAAGGCTTCTACGTAGGATACGTTCCGCGAGTTCAGAATGCATATGCAGATGCTTTGGCTTCATTAGCAACCTCGCTGGCATTACCACCAAAGGCTGAGACAACAATATTTATCGCGGGTCGTAATTTGTATTTTCCCAAACTTCTTACAGAGGAAAATTCAGAAGAGTCAACAGAAGAGGCTGTCTGTGAAACCTCTATTGAACTCGAACCAAGGGATTGGTGATTCCCCTATATCGATTATGTTATGTATGGGATTCTACCGGATGATCCCAAAGAAGCGGCTGCCGTTAAACGGAAGGCTCTTCTATTTTACTATAATGCAGTCTCCCAGACCTTGTATCGCAAGTCACATGATGGAATTCTGCTTTGTTGCCTCTCCAGAAAAGAGGCACGAGAAGATCTAAAAGAGGCCCACGACGGGATGTGTGGAGCCTACCAACCCGGGAATAAATTAGGAGACCGACTCCGGAGAATCGGCTACTATTGGCCAAAGATGTTCACAGATGCCATTAATTATGCTAAACGATGTCCTGCGTGCCAAATCCATGGTGATTTCATTCATCAAGCACCAGGAAATCTGCATCCACCATCCTCTTCATGGCCATTTGAAAGGTGGGGGATGGATATTGTTGGGCCTATTTCTCCACCGACATCCAAAGGACATCGATTTATCCTAACTGTAACTGACTACTTCTCTAAGTGGGCGGAGGCTGTTCCTTTAAAGGAAGTCAAAACTTCAAACGTGATCAAGTTCATTAAGCATCACGTCATCTATCGCTTTGGTGTACCGCGGCGAATAATCCACGATAATGGAACACAGTTCGTCAGCTACGGATTCCAGAGGTTCTGCGATAAATTCAGAATCCAAAGTGTCGCGTCGACAGCATATTATCCTCCAGCCAATGGCCTTGCAGAAGCTTTCAACAGGACCATCGTGAAACTTCTAAAGAAGTTTGTTTCTAAAAGCCGACGTGATTGGGATGAAAGGTTGGGTGAATGTTTATGGGCTTACCGTACAACGGTGAGAACTCCGACAAATGCTACTCCCTTCTCTTTGGTATACGGGTGTGAAGCCGTTTTACCCTTGGAAATTCAGATCCCTTCTCTAAGAGTTGCTCTTTCAACCGGAATGACGAACGAAGAACAACATCAGCTACGCCTTCAGGAGTTAGAAGTGTTAAATGATAAACGACTTCAAGCTCAACAACAAATCGAGCTATACCAAGCTCGAATCTCTAAAGCCTATAATAGGAAGGTTAAGGAAAGGATCTTTAAGAAAGGTGATCTTATCTTAACAGTCCGCTGACCTATGGTCATGACACATAAGACAAAAGGGAAGTTCAACCCCAAATGGGAAGGACCTTTCGTAATAGAAACGGTTTATTCAAATGGAGCATATCAACTCATCGATCAAAAAGGTGATAGGCTCATGATGCCGATTAATGGAAAATTTCTCAAGAAATGTTACCGGTAGGCCCCAGGACTATATTCATTCGCGTTGGGGGTTGGTTGTTCATAATGCATTAGAGTGAAAATAAAAAGTCCTGTAATGCTTCTATCAAGTTGTCTGTTGTGAGTCAGAATATTATGCAAAAAAAATGAAGAAAGAATAAAAGTATCATTTTATTTACAATAACTAAAAGTGATACAAGATTGTTGCTAAAATTCTAAGTGTCAGGGCCCGTCAAATAAATGACTGTGAACCGGAACTTAAGATCAGCCAGTTTTTGTTCATGTGCGGCACGTACTCTCTCGACATCATCTTCCCTAAATTGAGTTTCAGCCACAGCAATTTACTTTTCAATAGCCTCGAGGGCACGCACCTCTTGATGGAAGCTGTCAAGAATCTCAGCACCTTGACGATGAAGTCCCCCTGCAGCTTCTTGTTCCCGAGCCAGTTGAGCCCTTTTTTGAGCTAATTCCGCCTCTAATTGAGCAATGGCCTCCTGAGTTGCAGTCATGGCAGATGCAGATTTAGTCAGCTCAACTTGTGTTTGATTATGCTGCTCTTGTGAAAGTGCAACCTGCGCCTTCTTCTCAGATAAGCTTGCTTGAAGGATTTCCTGTTGAGACGTCCTCTTGGTTTCAATTTCGATGAGAGATTTTGTTATCTCTGCGTCTACGTCAAGACGTTTGAGATCCTGAAAGACTTGTAGGTCCGCTTCCAAATGAAAAATGCTCTCTGTGCAACGTTTAAACCATTGTGCGCCGTCCAACCATTTAATGCGACTCAGACATCTCATTATATGGGGCCTATAGACTTCGAAAGAGCCTCGACCACCCATAACAAAATCAGTTGCGCTCCTTAGCATACCTTCCAGTTGACTGCTATAGAATTCTAGATAGAGAGCAGCTGGAAGAGGTGCAGCTTCGTCGACTATCATGTCCTCTCGCACCCCCTCAGCGGGAATAGCTGGTGGAAGTAACTGTGATTGAGGAATCGACACGATAGATGGCTTCCCCTCTTCTTTACTTATATATGTCGCGGGGGTAGATCTGATGGCCTCTTGCATAAGCTTCGGCCCTTGTTGAGAACGCGACCTGGTTGTTATTCGCTGACGAGCCCTTTTCTCATATTGGGCCATTTCTTCTGCGCTGAGAGCCCTCTTCCCAGTCACTTTCCCTTCATGAGCCTCAGCCTCCATGGCCTCCTTTTGAACTTTACCAGCTCTGAATGCTTCTTGTTCACAAATCAAATACTCATCAATTCCCCTGAGACGAGTCTTTGTTGAATCTTTTCTAGATTCGTACATCTCTCTAATGTCTTTTAGACAAGAGGTGTGTACATCATATTCAAGAATCTGCGAAGCTTCGCAATACCAATTGCAAAACCCGAGAACGGTATAGCAATTGGGTGTCGGAGAAGGTAGAGCGAACACTGCATTAGAGCTACCGGCCGTCCAATAATACTAGGCTCGAGCCCCTTCATACAGATTCCCGATGGTGGCCAGCTTAGGGTTAGGGTTCCCAACATATAGTTGGTCATACCCGAATTGTCGAGCGAAACGGCTGGGCAAATAGGGCTCGGTGATACATCGGTCGTTCAAACGAAAGACCAAGTACCCAGGCCTAATGGTAATCAGCCACCGAAAGATACCCTCTGACAAAGATGTGAAGCCACCAAGCGCCACATCCATGAACACCTGACAACGCTCTTCTACCCTGTCAAAATCAGGACAACAGCAAAAAACACGATAGTTGTCCTCTTTCAACAAAATCTGGCGAGTCAGGACTATGTACGAATGTGCCCATTTGGCCGACTCAAGCCACCGTATAAATGGGACAAAAGAATTCTCGGCATCACTAACCCCCGTCATCCATGAGGGGCAGTGCATAACAAACCAGCCCATCAAATAAGTGTACGGCACCGGTACGCGCGGCTGGGGAGTCTTCAATCTTTTATCTTCCCTCAGCCCAATCTCCCTGACATCCAGGAACTCCGAAGTCAATTCTCCTAAGCCATACTGCAGGCAACTCACCATAGCTGAAAGGAGACTTATCGGCCTCCCGTGGGCTAAAAGCACTGTGGGGTATACCACCTCGACCAGGATAGACTCGATGGGCTTGGAGGGAACCACGCAACGCCCGTGATCATCAAAAATCCAAATAACAAAGGTCAGATCAAATAGGAGTTTCCGCCTGATAGTGGAAACTCTCAAACCTCGTGGCAGGGGGAAAGATATCCTCCCGAATGTCATTGACATAATAAGCGCTGGAGGCATTAATGCGGATCGTGATGACCTTGAGGGAGCTCGCTGGAAGGCGAGTCACTGCTGCGTTCTTGTTGTGCAAATTCTGAAGTAAATATTCCGCCCAAGATGCCTGTTTAACGCCGCCTGATCGTAACCCTGTCAGCTGGGCACATATATGAAAGTGACACATCACTTCCCAGAAGGTGGCATAAATATCCGGATGTACCATTCGCAAGATAGAGAGCTCATCATTTCTGGGAATAAAATCTTCATATGGCAGCTCACCAAATGGTAGACCTGATACTGCATACATTTCATGAAGGGAAAAACCCAGCTCTCCAACAGGCGTGAAGAAGGTGCAAGTATCAGGATTATAATTCTCCAAGATGGCGAAGAAATTGTAGGAACTCTGAATGATGCCGCTATGCGTGGCTATCACTGGAATCTCAAGCCCGGACAAAGTGAGTGGCGTTCGCAGTTCGTCAATAACGAAATCTATCATACGAACCCACCATCCCCCATCAGGGGAGTATATCCACCCAGGAGCCCTAAACTCTTGAGTAGGAAATTCACCTTGGGCGGCGATAAATCGATGAATAAAAGTATTGGCCGGAATGGCCTTTTCTCGACTGGGGTCTGTCTTGTGAAACTCCCCTGGCCTTAAGCCCTTCACCTCATAATTACACCCCATAGGACGAACTGTGCGGTGCGTTAGAGTCCCGACGGATACCCCGCTTCTCCTCACTGCATTCCAGCCCAAACGCAGGATCACCCTAGCGCTTCAAAACTCCCAACGCGAGGCTCACCTCTACGCTTAAATTCTCAAACGCAGGATCACCCTAGCGCTTCAAAACTCCCAACGCGAGGCTCACCTCTACGCTTAAATTCTCAAACGCAGGATCACCCTAGCGCTTCAAAACTCCCAACGCGAGGCTCACCTCTACGCTTAAATTCTCAAACGCAGGATCACCCTAGCGCTTCAAAACTCCCAACGCGAGGCTCACCTCTACGCTTAAATTCTCAAACGCAGGATCACCCTAGCGCTTCAAAACTCCCAACGCGAGGCTCACCTCTACGCTTAAATTCTCAAACGCAGGATCACCCTAGCGCTTCAAAACTCCCAACGCGAGGCTCACCTCTACGCTTAAATTCTCAAACGCAGGATCACCCTAGCGCTTCAAAACTCCCAACGCGAGGCTCACCTCTACGCTTAAATTCTCAAACGCAGGATCACCCTAGCGCTTCAAAACTCCCAACGCGAGGCTCACCTCTACGCTTAAATTCTCAAACGCAGGATCACCCTAGCGCTTCAAAACTCCCAACGCGAGGCTCACCTCTACGCTTAAATTCTCAAACGCAGGATCACCCTAGCGCTTCAAAACTCCCAACGCGAGGCTCACCTCTACGCTTAAATTCTCAAACGCAGGATCACCCTAGCGTTTCAAAACTCCAAACACGCAGGCTCACCTCTACGCTTAAATTCTCAAACGCAGGATCACCCTAGCGCTTCAAAACTCCCAACGCGAGGCTCACCTCTACGCTTAAATTCTCAAACGCAGGATCACCCTAGCGCTTCAAAACTCCCAACGCGAGGCTCACCTCTACGCTTAAATTCTCAAACGCAGGATCACCCTAGCGCTTCAAAACTCCCAACGCGAGGCTCACCTCTACGCTTAAATTCTCAAACGCAGGATCACCCTAGCGCTTCAAAACTCCCAACGCGAGGCTCACCTCTACGCTTAAATTCTCAAACGCAGGATCACCCTAGCGCTTCAAAACTCCCAACGCGAGGCTCACCTCTACGCTTAAATTCTCAAACGCAGGATCACCCTAGCGCTTCAAAACTCCCAACGCGAGGCTCACCTCTACGCTTAAATTCTCAAACGCAGGATCACCCTAGCGCTTCAAAACTCCCAACGCGAGGCTCACCTCTACGCTTAAATTCTCAAACGCAGGATCACCCTAGCGCTTCAAAACTCCCAACGCGAGGCTCACCTCTACGCTTAAATTCTCAAACGCAGGATCACCCTAGCGCTTCAAAACTCCCAACGCCAGGCTCACCTCTACGCTTAAATTCTCAAACGCAGGATCACCCTAGCGCTTCAAAACTCCCAACGCGAGGCTCACCTCTACGCTTAAATTCTCAAACGCAGGATCACCCTAGCGCTTCAAAACTCCCAACGCGAGGCTCACCTCTACGCTTAAATTCTCAAACGCAGGATCACCCTAGCGCTTCAAAACTCCCAACGCGAGGCTCACCTCTACGCTTAAATTCTCAAACGCAGGATCACCCTAGCGCTTCAAAACTCCCAACGCGAGGCTCACCTCTACGCTTAAATTCTCAAACGCAGGATCACCCTAGCGCTTCAAAACTCCCAACGCGAGGCTCACCTCTACGCTTAAATTCTCAAACGCAGGATCACCCTAGCGCTTCAAAACTCCCAACGCGAGGCTCACCTCTACGCTTAAATTCTCAAACGCAGGATCACCCTAGCGCTTCAAAACTCCCAACGCGAGGCTCACCTCTACGCTTAAATTCTCAAACGCAGGATCACCCTAGCGCTTCAAAACTCCCAACGCGAGGCTCACCTCTACGCTTAAATTCTCAAACGCAGGATCACCCTAGCGCTTCAAAACTCCCAACGCGAGGCTCACCTCTACGCTTAAATTCTCAAACGCAGGATCACCCTAGCGCTTCAAAACTCCCAACGCGAGGCTCACCTCTACGCTTAAATTCTCAAACGCAGGATCACCCTAGCGCTTCAAAACTCCCAACGCGAGGCTCACCTCTACGCTTAAATTCTCAAACGCAGGATCACCCTAGCGCTTCAAAACTCCCAACGCGAGGCTCACCTCTACGCTTAAATTCTCAAACGCAGGATCACCCTAGCGCTTCAAAACTCCCAACGCGAGGCTCACCTCTACGCTTAAATTCTCAAACGCAGGATCACCCTAGCGCTTCAAAACTCCCAACGCGAGGCTCACCTCTACGCTTAAATTCTCAAACGCAGGATCACCCTAGCGCTTCAAAACTCCCAACGCGAGGCTCACCTCTACGCTTAAATTCTCAAACGCAGGATCACCCTAGCGCTTCAAAACTCCCAACGCGAGGCTCACCTCTACGCTTAAATTCTCAAACGCAGGATCACCCTAGCGCTTCAAAACTCCCAACGCGAGGCTCACCTCTACGCTTAAATTCTCAAACGCAGGATCACCCTAGCGCTTCAAAACTCCCAACGCGAGGCTCACCTCTACGCTTAAATTCTCAAACGCAGGATCACCCTAGCGCTTCAAAACTCCCAACGCGAGGCTCACCTCTACGCTTAAATTCTCAAACGCAGGATCACCCTAGCGCTTCAAAACTCCCAACGCGAGGCTCACCTCTACGCTTAAATTCTCAAACGCAGGATCACCCTAGCGCTTCAAAACTCCCAACGCGAGGCTCACCTCTACGCTTAAATTCTCAAACGCAGGATCACCCTAGCGCTTCAAAACTCCCAACGCGAGGCTCACCTCTACGCTTAAATTCTCAAACGCAGGATCACCCTAGCGCTTCAAAACTCCCAACGCGAGGCTCACCTCTACGCTTAAATTCTCAAACGCAGGATCACCCTAGCGCTTCAAAACTCCCAACGCGAGGCTCACCTCTACGCTTAAATTCTCAAACGCAGGATCACCCTAGCGCTTCAAAACTCCCAACGCGAGGCTCACCTCTACGCTTAAATTCTCAAACGCAGGATCACCCTAGCGCTTCAAAACTCCCAACGCGAGGCTCACCTCTACGCTTAAATTCTCAAACGCAGGATCACCCTAGCGCTTCAAAACTCCAAACACGCAGGCTCACCTCCGCTTTAATTTTCAAACGCAGGATCACCCTAGCGCTTCAAAACTCCCAACGCGAGGCTCACCTCTACGCTTAAATTCTCAAACGCAGGATCACCCTAGCGCTTCAAAACTCCCAACGCGAGGCTCACCTCTACGCTTAAATTCTCAAACGCAGGATCACCCTAGCGCTTCAAAACTCCCAACGCGAGGCTCACCTCTACGCTTAAATTCTCAAACGCAGGATCACCCTAGCGCTTCAAAACTCCCAACGCGAGGCTCACCTCTACGCTTAAATTCTCAAACGCAGGATCACCCTAGCGCTTCAAAACTCCCAACGCGAGGCTCACCTCTACGCTTAAATTCTCAAACGCAGGGATCACCCTAGCGTTTCAAAACTCCCAACGCGAGGCTCACCTCTGCGTTCAAATTCTCAAATGCAGGGATAACCCTAGCGTTTCAAAACTCCCAACGCGAGGCTCACCTCTACGTTTAAATTCTCAAACGCAGGGATCACCCTAACGTTTCAAAACTCCAAACACGAGGCTCACCTCCGCGTTTTAATTTTCAAACGCAGGGATCACCCTAGCGTTTCAAAACTCCAAACGCGGGGCTCACCTCCGCGTTTTAATTTTCAAACGCAGGGATCACCCTAGCGTTTCAAAACTCCAAACGCGGGGCTCACCTCCGCGTTTTAATTTTTAAACGCAGGGATCACCCTAGCGTTTCGAAACTTCAAATGTGAGGCTTACCTCCGTGTTTTGAGTCCAACACTTAGCCAATATTTGGAAACTCCTTTGACAAGGAGTCAACCCAAACTCTTGAAAACCATAAAACATGGTTAATTTGGCAACCAACTTATCAATCCTCTTCAACAGGATGATAGGTCCTCAAATTTATTTAAATGGCAACCAACTTATCAATCCTCTTCAACAGGATGATAGGTCCTCAAATTTTCTTAAATCGCAACCAACTTATCAATCTTCTTCAATAGGATGATAGGTCCTCAAATTTGCTTAAATCGCAACCAACTTTTAAATCGTGACCAACTTATCAATCCTCTTTAATAGGATGATAGATCCTCAAATTTGCTTAAATCGCAACCAACTTACCAATCCTCTTCAATAGGATGATAGGTCATCAAATTTAAAACATGGTTAATTTGGCAATCAACTTATCAATCCTCTTCAACAGGATGATAGGTCCTCAAATTTATTTAAATGGCAACCAACTTATCAATCCTCTTCAACAGGATGATAGGTCCTCAAATTTTCTTAAATCGCAACCAACTTATCAATCCTCTTTAATAGGATGATAGGTCCTCAAATTTGCTTAAATCGCAACCAACTTTTAAATCGTGACCAACTTATCAATCCTCTTTAATAGGATGATATATCCTCAAATTTGCTTAAATCGCAACCAACTTATCAATCCTCTTCAATAGGATGATAGGTCCTCAAATTTAAGCCTTGTTCACACCACAAGTCTTAAGCCTTGTTCACAACACAAGCCCAAAACCTTGTTAACACCACAAGCCTTAAGCCTTGTTCACAACACAAGCCCAAAACCTTGTTCACACCACAAGCCCTAAGTCTTATTCACACCACAAACCCTAAACCTTATAGACTTATCAATCCCCAGTAATAGAGCGATAGGTCCACAAAATCATGTTTAAATTGCAAGTGTATAGCCAGGCTAAGTTAGGAATGTACATCTGTCATTCTCATTTGTTTTTCATTGTGTCAAACACAGAAAAGAGACGATGAAAAAAAAAACAAAAAAAAAGCAAAATAGTATCATTTTTATTCAAATCACTAAAGAATGGTACAAAAGAAGATTGTGGGGTGGGTACAAAAGTAAGCCTATGGTTCTCTCAGTGTGATGGATGCGAGCTCGGATTTGACTTTAGCAATGTCCTTTTCATGAGCGGCTCGCACCATTGCCTCGGCCTCTCTCCTCAATTCCTCCTCGTCAGGTGCAGTGGTGATGACCTCTCTTTTCATCTCCTCCAGAGCCTGGACCTCCTTGCAATAATCATCGTGTGTTTCCACACTCTTGCGAGTGAGATCCTTCACATAAGCTTCTGCCTGAGAAAGCTTGGCCTTTTGCTGAGCTAACTCTGTTTGAAGTTGAGCAATGGTCCCTTCGATAGTGGCTATCGATTCACGAGCAGCCTGCATAGTAGTGGTCATGGAAGTCAATTCGTTTTGCCATTGATCGCGCTGAGTTTTTGAGGATGCAACTCGCATCTCCTTTTCGCCCAAGTTCTTCTGAATGGTCTCATAACGGTGCATGGCTTGGGCTCGAACATCAGCAAATGTTGACTCAATGTGAGCATCACGGTCAATGAAGTTCAAGTCTTGAAGCACCTTCAATTTTTCTTCCAAGCGTGAAATGCCTTCTGAGCAGCACTTAGTGCATCGAGCGTCGCCCAAGTATTCAATGCTATTCAGACAATTCAGCAGGAGCAGCTTGAAAGACTCAAAATTGTCTTGACCGGCACTAACGGCTTCCGTAGTCATCTTCATTGTCTGTTCTAAATGATCGACGAGCATCCCAAGCAAATTGGGAACACCCGCCAAGGCTATAGGAGATGACGAAGTTGCCACTGAAGTCGCGTGTATAGGTGTGATTGTGACTGAAGAAACTGGCGAAGATGCGGCGGACGGTACCAAAACTCCCAGAGTCGAGGGACTCGAGGTGAGAGCAGTGAAAGCCTCTGCAGGAAGTGAACTAGGAACGCTCATCCCATGATCAGTACGGAGAGAAATCACAAGTGGCATCGACTTCGCAGCAGGAGGAATTGCTACCAGAGAAGTAGCTGCTGCTTGTTGATCAGGAGAAGGAGTGATAGCCGCTTGTTGATCGGGTGGAGGAGTTACCTCTCTGGCTGGAGATCCTACACAGGGAAAACCGTTAGAAATAAAAAAGTGCAGAAGAGATTTAAGATGGTAGCATTTACCTTGAGGGGAAATGGCGACATAAGTCGACGCTTTACCGGGGGACGGCACCGAAGTTGTTCTTCCCAATAGTCGTCATCTTCAGAGGCTTCATAGCATACCTTCTCCTCCTCAGCAGACCTCTCTGGACTTTCGATGGGAATCGACTTAGATAATAATCCAGTTATTGGGCTAGCTCCCAAAGCCTCCGGCATGGATATTAACGTCGAAGAGGAGAGAGAGCCACTAGCCTTCTCAACCTCGACTCCGGTGGAACCCTCTGTAGGTGGCCGAGCACTGGAAATTACTACGGGAGCAGATTCAGCATCCCCCACCTCAGATTCATCACCGCCTTCTTCATCAGGGGGGCGATAAGAAGAAGTCCCGCCTACCAATGCAGGCCCAGTTGAACGAAGCCCAACTTGATGGGAGAGACCCGCCACAGACGATTCCTACGCTTCCTCTTCCCCTATAGGAACATCAGGCGCAGGCTGGAAAGTATGAACATCAGGTGCTGGCTTGAAAGACTAGAAAGCACTTGCCATAAGCTTGGCTCCTTGGTCAGCTTCGGAGGTTGGAGACTCCACCAATAGTTTCCGCCGTGCCCGTTTTTCATAATGGCGTGATTCTTCCGCCGTCAAAGCCCGCTTTCTCGTTGCCTTCTTTGCCTAAGCCTCAGCAACCTAGACCCTTGTTTGGTAGTGACAGAGCTTCGCTGCTCCTCCTTCGACAGCCTTCCGCCGTAAGATAGAAATTCTTCGATTCCTCACAAGCGCGACGTCCTTTTGGAGCCTCGCTTTGAGTCATACATCTTGCGGATTGCCTTGAGGCAAGAAGTGTAAATCTTGTACTCGGCATCTCGCGGACGCAAAGACGAACCACGTGTAAAAACTCCAGGAAGTATAAGCATTGGGTACTTTGTGTGGGAGTCAGAATGTAGCTCCAGTGCATCCCGCTACTGAGTAGTACCAAGCCCTTGCCCCCTCGTAAACATTGTCAATAAGTACGAGATGAGGGTTAGGTTTCCCGATGTACAACTGATCATAGCCAAATTGCCTTGAGAAGCGGTACGGCTGATAGGACTCAATGAAACACTTTCTTCCCTGCCGGAAGATAAGGTAGCCTGGGCGTATATTCAGAAGCCATCGAAAAACACCTTTATTAAGAGTAGTAAATGAATTACTACCCTTTGTTTCTTGATGAACTGCCCCGTACCCGTCTCCCTCAAAGTTGGGAAAACAATGAAAAACGATGTAGTTGAATTCCCTCGATAAGGTCTGGCGGAAAAACACTGGGTACCAGCCCGCCCATTGCGTCATGTCAAGCTGGTGAACAAGGGGAACAGAAGCGTCACTGATTACAGGCGTGGTCATCAGAGAAAAATAATGCAGAACGAACCACGATACCAAATAGGTATAAGGCATAGGGACTTGAGGGCTGGGGGTCTCAATAGTCTTCACCCCTTCGGAACTCGTTTCCTTGACCAAAACAAATTCCGAAGCCAACTCTCTCAAGCCACTTTGCAAACAACTTACCATGGCTGAGAGGAGGTTAAGAGGCCGTCCATAGGCCAAAAGTACGGCAGGGTATGCCACTTCCGCAGCAAGGGCGTCTATTGGTTTGGTGGGAACGACGCATCGTTTCAACCACAACATGAGAAAGCCGGCAAATAAGGCCATGTCAGAAATGGGGGTTTGAGCTTGATGATGGAAGCTATCAAATTCAGTGTAGGCAGGAAACTTATCCTCCATAGCTTCATTGACGTAGTCAGCAGTAGCCTTGTCAATACGGGCAGCCACCTCATCGAGTGTGCTAGGGGGTAGGTGTGTCACTTCCAGCTCCTTATCAGTCAAGTTCTGGAAGAGATACTTAGCCCAAGAACCTTGTTTAACCCTCCTCCACAAGACTCCACCACCAGGCAGATATGTGAAAATGACACATTAACTCCCAATAAGTGTCATAAATCCCGGGGCTGGTCTTTTTCAAAATGGCTAATTCTTCGGTGCCCGGAATAAATTCTTCATAGGGTAATTCCCCGAAGGGTAACCCAGAAACTTCGAACATCT
The DNA here is from genome assembly GCA_012295165.1 of Asparagus setaceus. Classification (NCBI taxonomy): domain Eukaryota; kingdom Viridiplantae; phylum Streptophyta; class Magnoliopsida; order Asparagales; family Asparagaceae; genus Asparagus; species Asparagus setaceus. The sequence goes on from CM022704.1 coordinate 38,490,580, forward strand.
CGTGTAGGGCAAAGCCAAGCTCCCCAACCGGTGTGAAGAAAGTGCACGTATCTGGGTTGTTAAACTCCAACATGGCAAAGAAACCATAATGGCTTTGTACAATCCCATAACGAGTCGCCAATATAGGAGCCCCAAGACCAGAATCCTTGACGGACCTGCTCAATTCCTCCATTACGAAGTTAACCATGCGGGACCACCACCCAGAAGAGTTGGAATGCACCCACCCAGGGGTCCTGAAACCTTGAGCAGGAAAGTCTCCCTTCGCCGAGAGGAATTTCCTAACAAATATATTCGCCAACTTGGGAGCTTCACCTGCAGGGTAGTCCTTTTTGATGTACCCAGGCTTCAATGTCACCAGTTATTTGCTGTATCCAGCTGGATGGACACCATGAGAAGTAAGTTGTCCAACTGATACGCCACCCTGCTCGCGGACAATATCCTAGTTCATTGATCTGGGGATGGACGCGCACTGGAAGTAGGAGATTGGGAACATCCGCTCCATGTTCGGTAAAAAGAGGCGACGGCCATCAATCTCCCGTAGCCATTTGTAGTTCTTGTCATACATGACGGCGGTGTCAATAGCAACTGAGTCCCCGAAAAAGAAGGTGGGCTTCTTTAGAGTCTTGCGATCTGAAGTTTCGAGGCTGGCGTCAGTAACGACGGCCTGAATAGTTATTGGAGAAGCCTGAGTGATGATCTCTACACGCTTCGGAGTTCGATCCTGGAACAGGAGAAGTTCTAAACGGTAGATGAAAGGCACATTCAATTTCGCACCACCTTCATGTCCAAAGTGGTGATGGAACGACAAAGGCTCGCTGGAATAACGAACAGCAGAAGAGGAAACTAGATTAGTAGGATAAAACTTAATGAATCCTGCCATGCAACTTTGAGACACAGAGGTCACCCTCACGTCTCAAGTTCAAAACGCGGATGTCACCCCTGCGTTTCCAAGTTCAAAACGCGGAGGTCACCCCTGCGTTTCTAAGTTCAAAACGCAAAAGTCACCCTCGCGTCTCAAGTTCAAAACGCGGATGTCACCCCTGTGTTTCCAAGTTTGAAACGCGGAGGTCACCCCTGCGTTTCCAAGTTCAAAACGCAAAGGTCACCCTCGCTTCTTAAGTTCAAAACGCAAAGGTCACCCTCGCGTCTCAAGTTCAAAACGCAAAGGTCAACCCTACGTTTCAAGCCCAGAACACAGGGCTCAACCCTGCATTTCAAGCAGAAAACACGAGGGACAACCCCAGATGTTTCAACTTCGAAACGCAGAGTTCGCCCCCTCGTTTCAATGCTAAACGCAGAGATCTCCCCTGCGTTCGTATAGAAACTTGCCAAGATAAGTTTTCTAGAGTTAAAATCCGCCACTCACCACTAAGAAGGGGGAGGTCGGGCGGCGCTGATCAGCCGAAGGCGGCGCCTGGCAATGAGATCGCCGAGCGCCGTAACCAACCGCGATTTTCTTGATCTTGCGAGCAGCCTTCTTGGGAGCCATTTGAAGTATTCTTTGGCCGAAGTCAAGATCGCCGGAAATTCTTCTGAAAGATCGGAGAAAACAAGTGTAAAAGTCTGTAGACTTTTTGATTTGACCCTTAGCGGTCTATTTATAAGCGGCTGGAACCGTCAAATCATCACAGATCCGAAGAATCCGGCCTGAACGTGATCTCTGCATTTCGTTGCCAAGTCGGTTGGAAATGACCCGGACGCAGAGGTCACCCCTACGTTTTAATTTTTGAATGCAGAGGTCACCTCAGCATTTTAACTTTTAAACGTGAGGGTCACCTCTGAGTTTTCAAGCTCATCACGCGAAGGTCACCTCCGCGTTTTCAGGCTCATAACACAAAAAACACCTCCGCGCAAGGCTCGCCAATGCGTTCTTGATAGCGATATTCAACTTCGCGGTGGAACTGAAACGTCTCCCAAGGTCAAGAATGCCTATTACTACCTACCGCTACCATCAAAGTGAAGAAGGTGGAGATGACAAGTAGACCCGTTATAATAAAATTGAAGTCCAAAATATTTTGAAAATTCGTTCCAGTCAACTACGAACTTTCGAAAACTTTGGAGGGGGTTCTATAGGCTGTCTAAAAGCCACTGCAGATAGTAAACCTTCATGAAATACGAACAATAAAAGTCACGACGTAATGACTCTCAGGAGACCACGATTTGAGGACTCTATATAGCAATCAGCAAAGGACACAACCCAATATCTTTCACGCTAATAAAGAGTAATTTCAATTTCAGCGGTCTTCATAACCACCAACAGGAGTTACAATTAATAACTCCCACATTCCAAGATAACATGACAAAGATCACAAGATGACGATCTTTGAAAAGAGATTACAAAATTGATGGTCTCTCTGATTAAACACGAGGATCACCTCCGCGTTTTCAAGCTCAAAATGCGAAGATCACCTCCGCGTTTTCAAGTTCAAAACGCAGAGTTCATCTCTGTGTTTCCAAGTTCAATACGCAGGGCTCACCTCTGCGTTCCAAGTTCAAAACGCAGAGCTCACTTATGCATTTCCAAGCTCAAAACGCAGAGCTCGTCACTGCGTTTCCAAGTCCAAAACGCAAAGATCATCAAAACGCAGTGGTCATCGCCAGAACGCAGACCTCACACATTTGACCTATTCAAACGGTTTCAAAACTATTTTTCACGATTTGAGGGTCACGAATCCTCATTAACGAGAGAGTTAAGGGGTCAGTTACACCGCTTAAACCTCTATAAATAGCTGGAATCACAGCTGAGGAAGGGACCTTGGGCCCGGGACTTTTCAAGAGCTTCGACTTAGGCTTTTGAGAGACTTCTTGAGGATCGATCAAGGAGACTTTGGCTTGGCTTGGTATACAAACTCGTGCAGAGTTATAAAATTCATTTCTTGAGTTCTCAAACTCGTTAGAGTTTTAAACTTGCTTTGCGAGTTCTAAACTTATTTGGCGAGTTACATTCAACCTCGTTCCACGAGTCTAGACGGTCGGATCGTCAACGGGATACAAGATTCAAGCTCCCATCGCCACCGTAAAGAACCCAGATTAAACAAAGGGAAGGATCTCCGTTGATTTTTCTCTCTTTTGTAAATCGGGCAACCGATCGAGGATTTTGTGATTTCTTTCTTTCCTAAGTCAGTTAGAGAGAGGGATTACTTGTTGAGGGATTGTATTCATTCTTTATCTAAGAGAATAATTCAGATTTACATTTCTCAAATTTTCCTCGCGAACACCCAACAATCTCTATATGCACATTCCAAAGAGTGAAAGGGCAACTGCTCAGGTTTGAAAAATGGGTTTGCATAATCACTCCTCCATGCCAAACACCCAATGTATGAAGTAAACTGATTAGCCCATTCACCGGTAGGAAGCCGGTTTCTTTCCCACCTTAAAATGGCACGAAAGCCATCTGGTGGTAATTTCTTTTTGAGCTCACTCGCCTTACGACCTTTCTTCTTGAAAGATTCTTTTCCTAAAAAGTCAAGGAGAAAAGCTAATGTATAAGATGATGTTGTCAACAGCTACTATATCATTAATTAGTGGCTTCCGTGCATCCCGCTATTTTTCTCGTCACAAGGGATCTCTCATTATGACCGCTCAGACGGCTTGTGGTGGCAAAGGAACATTCTCATCCCGGAATATATTCTCAAGAACCGGCTCAACACGAACGAGGGTCGCGACTCTCACCTAAATAAATAAAATAAAGAATCAAGACTGTGCATATATAATCAAACAATAAATATTCGACTAAACCAATACCTATAATAGAGGTGATGTCACCGTAAGGTGGACTACCCTAGAAGGTACCTATGTCAAGAACCTAAGATATGTAAATTTGACCGTGGTGGTCATCACTTGGGCTATGAAATAGCCTCCTACTCAAATCTCTAGACATCTCAAATTGAATGTTTAACATGCAAAATAAAATATTATACATTCATATGCAAGTTATATTGATAAATGAAAAATAAGATAAGTCTAATAACATACTTGTAAGTCACCAAGTATCAAAACATCACTAGAAGTTACATTCAACCTCGCTCCACGAAGTCTAGACGGTCGGATCGCCAACGGGATACAAGATTCAAGCTCCCATCGCCACCGTGAAAGAACCCGTGATTAAACAAAGGGAAGGATCTCCGCTGATTTTTCTCTTTGTAAATCGGGCAACCGATCGAGGATTTTGTGATTTCTTTCTTTCCTAAGTCAGTTAGAGAGAGGGATTACTTGTTGAGGGATTGTATTCATTCTTTATCTAAGAGAATAATTCAGATTTACATTTCTCAAATTTTCCTCGCGAACACCCAACAATCTCTATATGCACGTTCCAAAGAGTGAAAGGGCAACTGCTCAGGTTTGAAAAATGGGTTTGCATAATCACTCCTCCATGCCAAACACCCAATGTATGAAGTAAACCGATTAGCCCATTCACCTAGGAAGTCGGTTTCTTTCCCACCTTAAAATGGCACGAAAGCCATCCGGTGGTAATTTCTTTTTGAGCTCACTCGCCTTACGACCTTTCTTCTTGAAAGATTCTTTTCCTAAAAAGTCAAGGAGAAAAGCTAATGTTTAAGATGATGTTGTCAACAGCTACTATATCATTAATTAGTGGCTTCCAGGCATCCCGCTATTTTTCTGTCACAAGGGATCTCTCATTATGACCGCGTCTGTACTCGGCTTGTGGTGGCAAAGGAACATTCTCAGTCCCGGGAATATATTCTCGAAGAACCGGCGGCTCAACACGGAACGAGGGCTGCGCACTCTCACCTAAATAAATAAAATAAAGAATCAGTACCTGTGCATATATAATCAAACAATAAATATTCGACTAAACCAATACCTATAATAGGAGGTGATGTCAGCTCTGCCTCAGAAGGTGGACTACCCTAGAAGGTACCTATGCTGAAGAACCTAAGATATGTAAATTTGACCGTGGGTGGTCATCACTTGGGCTATGAAATAGCCTCCTACTCAAATCTCTAGACATCTGCAAATTGAATGTTTAACATGCAAAATAAAATATTATACATTCATATGCAAGTTATATTGGATAAATGAAAAATAAGATAAGTCTGCAATAACATACTTGTAAGTCACCAAGTATCAAAACATCACTAGAAGTTACATTCAAACACTACATCCAACTATTTTTAGCCTATTATAATATTTAGAATGTCAGCCTGAGTTGTTGGAGCATCCAAATCAAACATTACATTCTGCGGATAAGAGAATTCTTCGACTGATGCATTTAGGTCATTGAAATTATCTAGATAGTTCTCATCAGTATCTTCATTGGTAGAAGGTTGAATATAAGCTCTAGGATCCCTACTTAAAACGATCCACTCGTCTTTAACCTTAGGATCTTTCACATAGAAGCATTGTCCAACCTGGGATGCAAACATGAACTTCTCGTCACTATCAATTTCTTTATTGATATTGACAATTGTAAATCCGTAGGAATCCTTTTGCTTCTTTGTAAAACACCAGCAAGTCATAAACATCATGTATTTGCGTTCATTTGGAAAACCATAACCGTAGAATATCTCCACGACATCTTCCAACTGTCCGTAATATGTTATATTACTTTCTACTGGATTTTGATCTGCCCTGTTTAAAAAACATTCTTGCGAGAAGGTCGCCATGACACCACTCTTCTGGGTTACCTTCGTATCATCAACCTCTATTGTATGAAATTTAAAGCCATTCACACGGTATCCACCATATTGGTTTACTGCATTGTAAGAAGGCTCTACATGAAGCTTTACTTCTTCAGATATTTGATTATCACCCACAAGTTATTTTCGAATCTAAAACCAATATTAATAAAATATTAAAAATGATATTTACATAATAACAATGTTCAAAATTTAAACATTGTTAAATTTTCCAAACTTACTTCATTCTTGATCCAATCAGGAAATTCTTTCATATGTCTTGCATAAATATCATGTGTTGTTGTGCTACCGTTATTTCATTCCTTAGCTTTTCTTGATGTTGCCTATTAATACAACAAATAAGTTTCTATTGTCAAATTAAAATTAATTAACTAAATATCATTGAAATATTTTAAGTGTTAGTTACCTTCGATATTCAGAGAAGATTTCCAAACTGTTTAATACATATGCATGAGCTTGATCTAGCAAAAAGTTAGAATACTCTTTATTTATCCCACAAGGGTAAAGAGTTGTGTTATCCTTAAGATCAGCAGGTGTTTGAAGTCCAGTCTGTATGCCCTTCATATAACGACCAGCAAATAATAGACATTCGCTAGCCACATAATTTTCAGCCATTGAACCCTCTAGATGAGCTTTATTACGCACTTGGTGTTCCATCAAACCCAAATATCTAAAAGAGGTGAATGACAAATTATTAGGTAAAATGTAAATAATAGCTAATAAAAATTCATTAATTCTTAATACTAACCTCTCTATTAGATACATCCAACGATAATGGACAGGCCCTGCTACTACAGCCTCCTCTACAAGATGTTGTGTAAGATGGACCATGACTGTAAAAAATAATGGAGGAAAGAGCAACTCCATTTTGCAAAGTGTTTCTGAAATAATTTCTCCAAGTCTCTCAAAGTTACGAACATCTATAACTTTAGAGCATAAGTTTCTAAAAAATCCACAGAAATTAATTATAACCTTCACTGCTTTTTTATCATGCGTCGTGGTGCGAAGAGCCACCGGGAGCAATTGATGAAGAAGGACATGATAATCATGAGTTTTAAGTCCTAATAGCTTCCTCTCTTGCACATGGACATTGTTCGAAATGTTTGCATAAAAACCCTCCGGCAACTTCATTGACTTAAGGACCTAACAAAATATTTGCATCTCTGTCTTCGACATTGTAATACGAGACGCAGGCAACTCATACTTATCATGTCCAGCAATCTTCTTCGGTTGCAATTCTTCTTTGATGTTCAATGCATGTAGATCTTGTCGAGCTCGAAGATCATCTTTTGATTTATTACTATCTTGCAATAATGTTGACACAAGATTATCACATATATTTTTTTCTATGTGCATGACGTCCAAGTTGTGTCATATTTTTAGCTCTTTCCAGTAAGGTAGTTGAAAGAAAATACTGAATTTTGACCAACCTGCTGGCAACTTTACGGCTTCATTCTCATCTTTCACCCCTTGTGCTGATTTCTTTCGTTTCACTACCCTTTTGAGTGGACGCAAGTTTCTTACTCTGAGTAAATCCTCTTTTGAATAACGATTTTTTTCAAACCTGACTCTTGGTAAGTTCCCAAGCAAATGCACAATCTGATCTCCGGTTAATGAACAAGGAGCATCCCTCTTCTCGACAGTTCCGTCAAAGAACTTGCTCCATCTTTTAGTTCTGTATCTGTGCTTCTGATCCAACCATCTCCTGTTAAACCAATAGCAAAGCTTTTGGCTGTATTGCAAATGAAGACCTTTGAATTTCATACCAAAAACAGGACAAGCATATGTCCCCTTCGTAGACCAACTGGACATATTAGCATAGGCTGGAAAATCATTGATTGTCCACATCACAATAGCACTAAGGCGGAACGACTTCTTTGCATAAGCATCATATGTCATGGCCCCTCCGTCTAGAGTTATTTTAACTCATAAATTAGTGGCTCCAAAAAGATATCTATATCATTTCTCAGTGCATGTTTTCCCGATATCAGCAATGAAAGGAGCATATACGGTTGTTTCATATAAAGCCAAGGTGGCAAATTATAAGGCATTAGTACAACAGGCCAAGTAGACCAACCCGAACTCATAAGCCCAAATGGATTGAATCCATTGGTAGCTAAGCCTAATCTGACATTCCTGCACTCATTTGCAAATCAAGGAAAAGTCCGGTCCATGTGCTTCCACACCTCTGCATTAGCCGGATGTCTGACTTTACCATCATCTATGCGTTCTTCCATGTGCCACCTCATACTCCTAGCAGTGTCTTTATTCATATACAATCTCTGTAGTCTAGGTATCAAGGGAAAATGGTGGAGCACCTTTGCTGGAATCGTTTTTTTGCTTAAGCACAGTCTCTGTTCGGCGTTGTGTTGAATGGCTTATGGGTTGTACGCACCGCGATAAACCACAAGTTGGACACTCATGAAGGTCTTTGTTATCCTTATAGTAAAGAATACAATCATTAGGGCATGCATCGATCTTATTATAGTCAAGTCCTAGAGTAGAAACAATCTTCTTAGCCTTAGAATATTTACTTGGTATGCTCTCTTCTCCTTTCGGAATTACTTTCGCAGTAATTTAAGCAACATATCAAAATATTTATTCGCCATTCCGCTAAGGGTCTTCTCCATCGTACAAAATATTTATTCGCCAAGTTCTTAGGATCATTCACATCTTTAGCATTTTCTACAACTTTGGCATCCTCAACATCTTCAGTTTCATCTATATCAGGTATAGGTAACATATCAGCAAATATTGTCCGTGTATCATCTACCCTCCCATCATTGGATGTACCTGTATCCGCCACTAGACCCATTTCTTCAAGACATCCCTCCCCATAAAATGTCCAGTATTTATACTCTTCATAAAATCCTGACACTAGATGTGTGGCTAAATCACTTTTATTCACAAACCCTAAATTTTTGCACCAATTACAAGGGAAATATATCGTTTCACTATCTAAATTTCTCAGGTCCGCCAAAGCGTACTATATGAAAGTATTTATTCCATCTTTATATCGCCTATCCCTCTATCTCTGAATATGAGGAATATCAATCAATGACTTATCCAGAACTATCCTCATCTATATGTTATATGACTTTTAATTAGTGAAATCGCACGCATAAAGTTAAGGTATTTGTAATATGTGCAAAATAATTCTCAACTAATGTTAAATTATGGATTAATGAATAAATTTAATAGATATGTAATGTTAAAGTTTCTTCATGCCATCTATGAAAATGTTAAATTATAAAGATTAGATGAAAGTTGCCAAGACATAAATTATATTTCTTTTAAATTCAAATGCAAGCTTATGTTGATTTGGACAATACTTTACTGGCTGTCATAGGAATTGGACTTATCCCATTAGGAATATAGTAGTGCGTACATCTATCTTCGCATACTTTGTGCTTTTCATTTCTTAAAAATTTCGGCAGCACCTACCCACTGTTCTCCAAGTACACTGTGCGGATGTTATTGTGCGTGTCGATAATAGATCGAAATGCACACCAGCATACGTTTATTGTATCGGCGAATAATCAGTACGTACTGTCAAAATTTTCAAGAAACGAAAATGCACAAAGAACACAAAGATAGATGACGCATTACTATATTCCTAACCTGTGTGAGAAGGGAACTCCTTCTCGAACATATCCAATAATATTGTATGTGAATTATACTCCTGACATAAGATACACAATTCGTTTTAGATATAAAAATTAATTTCATACCCAAATAGAGATGTGTATCTTATGTTAGGAGTATAATTTACATACAACATTATCGACGGAGACTATGGGTAATGATTTCAATTCTCATAAACATGATATATAACACAAATTAGTTATATATCAAACTAAATGGAATGTAAGTAATAATAGTACATGAATTTCGAATAATGATTATGATAAGGGTTTGTAATAGAATGTAAAAGTAAAATTAGCTTTTAGATGATATTAAGGTAAAAGCTAGATGGAGTTGGGGTGTTTATTATTAGGTTATTAGTCAAAATATTTTTGTAGATTAGTTTAATTAATTAGACTAAATGTGGTTAGGGTTAGAGCTATTAAAGTTATATTAGTTAACTAGTTTTGGATTAATGTGATATTTGGGTCAAATTTAGTTGAATTGGGGTTCTAGATTTAGGTAATTTAATTAAGGTTAAAATTAGTATAATTTAAGTAATTTGTTCCATTAGGTTATTAGAAGTATGATTAGGTTAATAAAGTTAAATTAGTTTTAATAGAGATGAAATTAAGGCAACGGTCAATTTAGTTAGATTCTAGACTTATTGTAATGTTATTAGGTAATATTATTAGAGTTATTAGTTGAATTATTTTTGTAGATTAGTTTAATTAATTAGACTAAATGTGGAGGGTAATATTATTAGGTTATTAGTCAAAATATGTTTTGTAGATTAGTTTAATTAATTAGACTAAATGTTGTTAGGTTAGAGCTATTAAAGTTATATTAGTTAACTAGTTTTGGATTAATGTGATATTTGGGTTAAATTTAGTTGAATTGGGGTTCTAGATTTAGGTAATTAATTAAGGTTAAAATTAGTATAATTTAAGTAATTTGTTCAATTAGGGTTATTAGAAGTATGATTAGGTTAGTAAAGTTAAATTATTTTTAATAGAGATGAAATTAAGGTGAAAGTAAATTTAGTTAGAGTTCTAGACTTATTGTAATGTTATTAGGGTAATATTATTAGAGTTATTAGTCAAAATATGTTTTGTAGATTAGTTTAATTAATTAGACTAAATGTGGAGGGTAATGAAATTCTAGGTTTAGGTAATTAATTAATTAAGGTTAAAATTATTATAATTTAAGTAATTTATTTAGTTAGGGTTATTAGAAGTATGATTAAGGTTAGTATAGTTAAGTTAGTTTCATTAGAGATGAAATTAAGGTGAAAATAAATTTAATTAGGGTTCTAGACTTAGTGTAATGTTATTAGGGTTTAGTATTAGGATAATTCTTGTTAGATTTATAAGATTTGAATTAGGGTTTTAATCTTTGGATTGAATTAGGTTTAAGGTTAATTAGGGCTTTGAATTTGAGTAATTCAAACAAAATAAAATAATAAATCATAATAATTGCTAAAAAATTAAAATTTAACATTGAAAATATCTAAAGGAGAGGTGGGGCGGCTACGGCGGCGACATTGGACGAGAACTGCACGACTAGGACAAGGGCCGCAGCGGACCACGACCACAACCACGCCGTGGGCGGGAGCGGCAACCCCAACGGCGATGTAGTGCGCGGTTCCGCGGTCGGATGAGGCAAAGAAGTCGGTGGTCGGTGGTCAGCAGTGCGGCGCGGCGCAGCGACGAGGGCGGTCAGCGGCACGGCGATGAGTGCACAGGAGTCAGGGGATGGGTTCTGAGTTTTGATAAAATAGTAGAGAGACATAAAAGATAAGGTAAGTTCGATTTTGGGTGAAATTTTTGGAGGGTATTCTCCCACTACTTTTTTTACTATGGGCCCAAAACATCCTTGACAGGCCCCCGTCAAGGATGTTGAACTCCCCGTCAAGATTGTTAACATCCTTGACGGCAACATCCTTGATGGCTTGGCCGTCAAGAATAGCCGTCAAGGATATTGCCGTCAAGGATGCCCAAAATTCTACTAGTGACTCTCATCAAAGCCTATTCCTCTCATTGCCGCTACAAGAATTGGGTCATTGATATTTGGGAAGGAGATGCAGTGTCACGTTGTGAGGTTTGGAGTTGAATTGGATAAGGTGGCGTTGAGCGGGCTTGTTGAAATGTATGCAGAATGTAGGAAAATTGATAATGCTAGGTATGTGTTTGATGAAATGATTGAGAGAGATGTGGTTTCTTTGAGTGCAATTGATTGAAAGGTATTTTGATGTGAAGAGGAAGATTGAAGGTTTAGGGTTGTTTCATGAGATGTTGAGGTGTGGAATTAAACCGAATGATTTCACTTTTGCTGGGATTTTTGGATGCTTGTGGAGAGATTGCGACTAATGGATTGGAGAAGGAGATTCATGGACATATGATAAGTATTGGATTTGATTCAGTATCTTTTGTTGTTGCTACTCTTGTTGATATGTATTCAAAATATGAGAATGTTGATATATGTATTCAAAATGTGGAAATGTTGAGAAGGTGGGGTGTTTTTTGAGGACAAAATGATGATTCTTTTGCACTTGTTTGAAATTTGTGCTTTGTTAAGTGTTGGCGGCCATGACCGAAGCTTGAGAGAGTAAAGGAGTAAAGTTTAGAGAGAGGGATTGTGGATTAAGAGAGAGGAAGTATGTAATAATAACACGTCATGTACAAAGAAAATATAATGAAGATATTACACAAACTTGTAACTGTATGGGTTGATTATGAATTACGAAAGATTAGCTATGTCTTACCTAGTTAATGTTAACTTTACTTTCAAGAAAAAATAAAGATGAGGAAGTATTAGGTGCTGGCTAAAGCTAACAGGTACTAGCTAAAGTTAACACCATCGGATATAGTTAGTAGGTAATCGGATATAGTTAGTAGGTAATCGGATATAGTTAGTAGGTAATCGGATATAGTTAACATGTAATGGGTATATTTAATGTACTAAATATAGTTAATAAGTACTAGATGCGCTTAATATGATAAGTGTTGGATTTAATTCGATCTTTGTTGGTGCTACTCTTGTTGATATGTATTCAAAATGTGGGAATGTTGAGAAGGCGAGGGTATTTTTTTAGAACAAAATGAAAATACTTTTGCACTTTTTGAAATTTGTGTTTTGTTAAGAGTTAGCGGCCATGACGTAAGCTCGAGAGAGTAAAGGAGTAAAGTTTAGAGAGGGATTGTGGATTAAGAGAGAGGAAGTATGTAATAATAACACGCCATGTACAAAGAAAATATAATGAAGATATTACACAAACTTGTAACTGTATGGGTTGATTATGAATTACTTAAAGATTAGCTATGTCTTACCTAGTTAATGTTAACTTTACTTTCAAGAAAAAATAAAGATGAGGAAGTATTAGGTGCTGGCTAAAGCTAACAGGTACTAGCTAAAGTTAACAGCTACTGGATATAGTTAGCAGGTACTGGATAAATTTAACAGGTACTGGATATAGTTAGTAGGTACTGGATATAGTTAACATGTAATGGGTATATTTAACAGGTACTAAATATAGTTAATAAGTACTAGATGCAGTTAATATGATAAGTGTTGGATTTAATTCTGGATCTTTTGTTGGTGCTACTCTTGTTGATATGTATTCAAAATGTGGGAATGTTGAGAAGGCGAGGGTATTTTTTTAGAACAAAATGAAAATACTTTTGCACTTTTTTGAAATTTGTGTTTTGTTAAGAGTTAGCGGCCATGACAGAAGCTCGAGAGAGTAAAGGAGTAAAGTGTAAAGAGAGGGATTATGGATCGAAAAAAGAGAGAGTATGTAATAATAACATGTCATGTATAAGGAAAATGTAATGGAGATATTATCATGTAGTTGTGTGTATGTAAACATCAACAGTACGCAAACTTATAATTGTATGGGTTGATTGTGAATTATGAAAGACTAGTTGTGAATCTTACCTAAGTAATGTTAACTTTACTTTAAAGCAAAAATAAAGATGAGAAAGCAATAGGTACTGGCTAAAGTTAATAGGTACTTGCTAAAGTTAACGGTAACTAGATATAGTTAACAGGTACTGGATACAGTTAACATGTAATGGGTTATTTAACAAGTATTGAATATAGTTAACAGGTACTAGATATAGTTAATATGATAAGTGTTAGATCTGATTCAGGATCTTTTGTTGTTGCTACTCTTGTTGATATGTATTCAAAATACGGGAATGTTGAGAAGGCTGTGGTGTTTTTTAGGCAAAATAATAATTTTTTCGCACTAGTTTCAAATTTGTATTTTGTTAAGAGTTGGCGGCAATGGCTGAAGCTCGAGATAGTAAAGGAGTAAAGTGTATAGAGAAGGATTGTTGATCGAGAGAGAGGGAGTATGTAATAATAACACATCATGCACAGAGAAAATATGATGGATTATGTAGTTGTGTGTATGTAAACATCAACATTACGCAAACTTATAGTTATATGGGTTGATTGTGAATTATGAAAGATTAGTTGTGAATCTTACCTAGTTAATGTTAACTTTACTTTAAAGCAAAAATAAAGATGAGAAAGCATTAGGTACTGGCTAAAGTTAACATGTACTTGCTAAAATTAACAGCTGCTGGATATAGTTAACAGGTATTATATATAGTTAACATCTACTGGATATAGTTAAAATATAATGGGTATATTTAACGAGTACTGAATATAGTTAACATGTACTTGATACAGTAAACATGTGGTGAGTAAACTTAACATGAAAGAGATAAACTTAACATGTAATGGGTAAACTTAACGTGTAATGGATAAACTTAACAAGTTATTAAAGAAGTCATGAGGCAGCTTGAATGAGCATATGCACTTATCTTAAAAGTCCACGCTATCCTTACGAGCTTGTTGCATGCAAGCATGGTAGTAAACTAATCTTTGGTGTCAAGGTACGTTTTAGTAAAGTTTTCTTATCTTTATTTTTGCTTTAAAGTAATTTTTTCTTGTCTTTATTTAGCTAAAGCAAGATTGGATTGTCTAACTGAACACAATTGTTCACTTAAAATTAGAACTTTGTACTCTCCTTTGCATTTAAATGACAAGATAACTTACATACCATTAGCCCGGACCATAAAATCCTAATTTAACTCCATTGTGCATTGCAAAAATTGAACATTGTATCCAAATTAAAGCTTTAAACTTGTAGAGACTCACACATCTCTCTTTAACATTTTATTAAACACTTTACAAGCAATCTCTAAAAAATCAAATTGTGGATGGCAACAAGCTCGGAGTGGAGGTGGTCGAGAGAGGAGAAGATGGCAGCGAGATCGGAGGAGGGGATCTTGTCAAACTAGCAGGGATGAGCTCAAGGCTGGTGGTGGTGGAGGAGGAGAGAGGCAGACGACGAGGTTCGAGGGGACGACGAAGAGGGAGAGGAGGAGGGTTAGGAGAGAGGAGGAGGAGGAGAGGAGGCTAAATCACCAAAAGGGGAAGCAGTAGGAGGAGAGGAGCAGGTGTATTTTAAGGTTTTTTTGGGACATACTACTCCAGAAAACTAAGTTGAGAATGACGGCGAGCTCAAAGAGGAGGTGGTCGAGAGAGGAGAAGATGATGGCGAGCTTGTTGGAGAAGATCTTGTCAAACTAGTTGAGGATACGCTTGAGATCGGTGGTGGTGGAGGGGAAGACAAGAGAGGCAGACAGCGAGGACCAAGGAGAAGATGAAGAGGGAGAGGAGAAGGGTAAAGAGAAAGTAGGAGGAGAGGAAGAGAGGAAGCTGAATCACAAAAAGGAGGAGGGTCAAAAGGAGAGGAGGAGGGGCACTTTTGGAATTTTTTTAGGATATTTTTTTAGGCAGAGTAAAAAGAGGTCTGAATCACAAAAGTTCATTGTATTTAGGGCTAAAACACAAGGAGAATAATACATAGGGTTAGGACACACCAAGTTTCGAATTTTGGGGATGTGACACAATTTTTCCATGAAAAAAATGTAAAATATTCCTACTTACATGAATTCAGAATACCACCTATAAAGGTGACATTTGCACTTAATTCTAGATGGCCTTTTGAGAATGTTACCCTTTTACTCGGATGCCCTATTATTTGTTAGCTAACCTCATTGGCTACTTTTGTCACATTTCTTATCAGTTTGATATTTTTTTCTAGCTTCAGAGATATTTTGCTATTTTGTTTGAGCCAAATGTATAGTTAGACCTAAAACTTCACCAGCCGTGAAAAAAAGCCATAAAACTTCACCAGCCGTGAAAAAAAGCCATAAAACTTCACCTGATGCTATTAGTGTTATCTTTTCTTTCTTTGGTTGACAAGGTAACCTTGGCCTCACCAGGTTCTAGGAGAAACCTCGAGTTTGAGCACCAACACCACAGGAGTGCCACTTCCTAATACCCGGGGCCCACCACTAGATGACTGATTACCCATGGGGAGCTTCAAGAACTCAAGCCCAATGTCTCAAGCATAAGAAAGCTAGCCAAGTAAACCCCGGGTATTGTAAATTGACATTAACTCTGACAATCCCAGGTAAATACAAGGCGGGTATCAAACACATACACTTAGTGGACATTCATCCTAAAGAAAACTGTCACCTAACCACTTGCGCCCATCCCCTGATGGTTTTTTTTGGTCAATGAAAAGTAATTGTCATTCACCATATTGAGCATTTTCTGTACATCAATGTGCTCAGCTACAGCTGAGAAACAAAAATAAAATCAAAAAACTCTAGGGGGTGCAACCCCGAAAACAGAGAAAGAAAGAAAAAATAAAGAGTGTCTAACCAGTTTTTACATTCAGCCGAGTGAGGACTATTGATCATTATGATCATGATGTTTACCTTAATGACTTTAGTGATCTGCTCAGGGCTTCTAGTGGACTTTTTGAAGATTCTAGAGTTTCTTTCATTCCAAATTGCATAGACTGCATTAGACAGTGCCAATCTTTTTGCTTTCTGCTTAAACCCTTTCCCCTTCAATCTATTGCTATACCAGTCCATAACATGGAACCAATCACAAGCCTTCCAACTGAATTTGAGCCAATCCATAATATTATTCCAAATTTCCATAGAGAAAGAGCATTCAAAGAAGAGATGGTTCCTATTTTCCATTCTTTGGTCGGAGCATAGTACACAGCAGTTATTATGAATTATCCCCCTCTTGAGCAGTTTGTCCTGGGTAAGTAATCGATCAAGAACTCCAAGCCATAGGATGAAAGAGTGCTTAGGATGATTAGTACCATCCCAAACTGTGTCATGCCATGCCACTTTTTGAGAAACTAGAGTGATTTTTGAATACAAATCAGAAATGCACACTTTTGAGTCTGTGCAAGATTCAGAAATTTTGAATTTCAGATTGTCAACTCCTCCAAAATGGGCAACAGCTTTATCTCTGAGCTTTATCAGTTGCCTCCGCATCCAAGAGTCCCCCATTCTTGCTTTCACATGCCAGATGTCATTAGTTTTCAGGTAAGTACCATGTATCCATTTGATCCACAATTGCTCTTTGTTTGTGTGAATAGACCAAAGCAGATTAGGACCAGCAGCTTTGTTCCATGTTATAGCAGAGTATATACCAATCCCACCTTGTTTTTTATTTGTACATACTTTCTCCCATGAAACAAGAGAGGTAGCATTGACATTACCAGTTTTTCCCCATAAAAAGCTCCTGCAGAGTTCATCAATTTTTTGTAGAACTTTAATTGGCAGGATATAACTGGATGTCCAGTAGATTTGTATCCCCATAATAACACTTCTAATAAGCTGTAGCCTTCCAGCATAGGACCAGTTTCTATGCTTGTTCCAACTTAGGAAGTTTGTAGTGATTTTGTTGATGAGAGGGCTACAGTCCATGTATGACAATCTCTTGCTGATTAAGGGTACTCCTAGATATCTGATTGGTAACACACCCTCAGGTATACCCAAATAATCATTGATTGCTGCTTTGGCATTATCATCCACTCCACCATAAAAGGTAGAACATTTGGTATGATTTGCTTCCAACCCTGTGACTGAACTAAAGTCTTGAACACATTGGTGAATTTTTCTCACAGTGTTAAGATCACCTCTCCCAAACAAGAGTAAATCATCAGCAAAAATGAGGTGATTAATTTTTAGTTTGCTGCACTTAGGATGGAATTTAAAGTCTCTGTCTTGGTTTAGCTTTTCCAGTCTCCTTGAGAGGTATTCCATTCCTAGAATGAACAAATAGGGGGAGAGGGGATCACCTTCCCTTACTCCCCTTTCACCCTTGAAGTAACCATGCAGGGAGCCATTCAAAGAAATAGAGAATTTAGGTGAGGTAATGCACGCCATGATCCACACTACCATTCTTGTAGGAAAGCCTAGACCACTCAACATTTGTTCTAGGAATTTCCAACTGATTGTGTCAAATGCCTTCCGGATATCTATATTGAGCATAATTCTAGGAGAAAGTGCTGCTGCCATATTTTTTCTAGCTTCAGAGATATTTTGCTATTTTGTTTGAGCCAAATGTATAGTTAGACCTAAAACTTCACCAGCCGTGAAAAAAAGCCATAAAACTTCACCTGATGCTATTAGTGTTATCTTTTCTTTCTTTGGTTGACAAGGTAACCTTGGCCTCACCTGTGTTCTAGGAGAAACCTCGAAGTTTGAGCACCAACACCACAGAGTGCCACTTCCTAATACCGGGCCCACCACTAGATGACTGATACCCATGGGGAGCTTCAAGAACTCAAGCCCAATGTCTCAAGCATAAGAAAGCTAGCCAAGTAAACCCCGGGTATTGTAAATTGACATTAACTCTGACAATCCTGTAAATACAAGGCGGTATCAAACACATACACTTAGTGGACATTCATCCTAAAGAAAATCACACCTAACCACTTTGCCATCCCTCGATGGTTTTTTGGTCAATGAAAAGTAATTGTCATTCACCATATTGAGCATTTTCTCATATCAATGTGTCTACCACACTGAGAAACAAAAATAAAATCAAAAAACTCTAGGGGGTGCAACCCCGAAAACAGAGAAAGAAAGAAAAATAAAGAGTGTCTAACCAGCTTTTACATTCAAATTAGTGAGGACTATTGATCATTATGATCATGATGTTTACCTTAATGACTTTAGTGATCTGCTCAGGGCTTCTAGTGGACTTTTTGAAGATTCTAGAGTTTCTTTCATTCCAAATTGCATAGACTGCATTAGACAGTGCCAATCTTTTTGCTTTCTGCTTAAACCCTTTCCCCTTCAATCTATTGCTATACCATAACATGGAACCAATCACAAGCCTTCCAACTGAATTTGAGCCAATCCATAATATTATTCCAAATTTCCATAGAGAAAGAGCATTCAAAGAAGAGATGGTTCCTATTTTCCATTCTTTGGTCTGAGCATAGTACACAGCAGCTTATTATGAATTATCCTCTCTTGAGCAGCTTTGTCCCGGTAAGTAATCGATCAAGAACTCCAAGCCATAGGATGAAAGAGTGCTTAGGATGATTAGTACCATCCCAAACCGTGGTCATGCCATGCCACTTTTGAGAAACTAGAGTGATTTTTGAATACAAATCGAAATGCACACTTTGAGTCTCAGGTAAGATTCGAAATTTTGAATTTCGATTGTCAACTCCTCCAAAATGGGCAAATGCCTTTATCTCTCGAAGCTTTATCGGTTGCCTCCGCATCCAAGAGTCCCCATTCTTGCTTTCACATGCCGATGTCATTAGTTTTCGTGTAAGTACCATGTATCCATTTGATCCACAATTGCTCTTTGTTTGTGTGAATAGACCAAAGCAGATTAGGACCAGCCTTTGTTCCATGTTATAGCAGAGTATATACCAATCCCACCTTGTTTTTATTTGTACATACTTTCTCCCATGAAACAAGAGAGGTAGCATTGACATTACCAGTTTTCCCCATAAAAGCTCCCGCAGAGTTCATCAATTTTTGTAGAACTTTAATTGGTGATATAACCGATGTCCAAGATTTGTATCCCCATAATAACACTTCTAATAAGTCAGAGCCTTCCAAAGATAGGACCGCTTATGCTTGTTCCAACTTAGGAAGTTTGTAGTGATTTTGTTGATGAGAGGGCTACACCATGTATGACAATCTCTTGCCGATTAAGGGTACTCCTAGATATCCGATTGGTAACACACCCTCGTATACCCAAATAATCATTGATTGCCGCTTGGCATTATCATCCACTCCACCATAAAAGGTAGAACATTTGGTATGATTTGCTTCCAACCCCGTGGATCAACTAAAGTCTTGAACACATTGGTGAATTTTTCACAAGGTTAAGATCACCTCTCCCAAACAAGAGTAAATCATCAAAGAAAAATGAGGTGATTAATTTTTAGTTTGTCGCACTTAGGATGGAATTTAAAGTCTCGCCTTGTTTTAGCTTTTCCAGTCTCCTTGAGAGGTATTCCATTCCTAGAATGAACAAATAGGGGGAGAGGGGATCACCTTCCCTTACTCCCCTTTCACCCTTGAAGTAACCATGCAGGGAGCCATTCAAAGAAATAGAGAATTTAGGTGAGGTAATGCACGCCATGATCCACACTACCATTCTTGTAGGAAAGCCTAGACCACTCAACATTTGTTCTAGGAATTTCCAACTGATTGTGTCAAATGCCTTCCGGATATCTATATTGAGCATAATTCTAGGAGAAAGGTGCTTTCTGCCATAATTTTTAACTAGCTCATGAGCAAGGAGTATGTTGCTGGATATTTGCCTTCCCTTAACAAAGGCGCTTTGAGCTTCATTCACTAAAAATCCCATGACTGATTGAAGCCTAGTAGCTAAGATTTTTGAAATAATTTTGTACAAACAGTTGCAGCAAGCTATTGGTCTGAAATCAGACGGAGTCTTGGGGCATTGGACTTTAGGAATGAGAGATAGAGAGGTGGAGTTTATCATACCTAGCAGTTTCCCAGTTTGAAAGAACTCCTGAGTAGCAAGGATAATGTCCTCTCCTACAACATTCCATGCTGATTTGTAGAAAGAAGAGCTGAAACCATCTGGTCCAGGAGCTTTCTCATCAGGCATAGAGAACACAGCTGCTTTGATTTCCTCATTAGAGACTGGGGTAATTAAGTTCCTGGCTTGGCTGTCATTTAAGCAGGGGCCATTCTGAATGATATTAATGTCTGGGGGGAGGGTGTTTGTAGCAGTACCAAGCAGATTTTTGTAAAAAGACAGCAGTTCATTGATAATATCATCACCCTCTGTGAGTTTATCTCCATTACTATTATATAATAGCATCACTCTACTATGGTGTCTGTTTTTCTTAATTGTTGAATGAAAGAGACTTGTGCTTCTATCTCCTTTAAGGCTCCATGCAATTCTGGCTTTTTGCTGAAGGAAGGATAACTCGCATTCCAAAAGTTTGTTGTAGTTAGCTATGCATTTTCTCTCCTCATCAATAATCATAGGGTTAAGAGGATTAGCCTGCAAACTGGTTTGTGTTTCCTCAAGATCCCTTTTTGCTCTTAGCACCTGCTCACTGATGTTGTTGTAGTGTCTCCTGTTCAGATCTTTAAGTGCCTCTTTCATAAGTTTGAGTTTAGCACAAATTCTAAACATGGTGTAACCTGAAAATGTACTCTTCCATATAGAAGTCACAGTGCGGATGTAACTATCATGCTTTGTCCACATTTTAAAAAACCTAAAAGGCTTTTTCCCTTGAACGCTCTCCTCAAAGAATGATATCAATGTTGGAGAATGATCAGAGAAACTGGGGAGGAGATATTCAACATGGCTTTGATTGAACATGTGCAGCCAGGTATCATTAATCATGCTTGTATCTAATCTGCTCCAAACTCTAGTGTTTGTGTCTTGCTTGTTATTCCAAGTGTAATAGCAACCATCAGTTTTTAAATGAGATAACTGACATGCATAAATGAAGTTTTGAAAATCCTCTGTGTTAGTTCTAGTGAGCTGAGAACCTCCAAGTTTTTCATCACTACTAATCATAGCACTGAAATCCCCACTAATAAGCCAAGGCATTCCTCCAACAGCTTGATAAATTTGGATAAGTCCTGACCAAAGATCTCTTCTAGAAGCCAGGTTATTGAAACCATATACTGAAGAAATGATACAAGAGATTCTCCCATCAAGTGATTTAACTGAAGTAGTTATATGTTGAGCAGCATTGACTAGAACTTTAACCTCTAAGATATTTGGATCCCATAAGATCAACACTCTTGCTTTGCCTGTAATATTTGCATTAGAAGTCCAATCCCAACCTTTGGCAACTTTTTTAGCAATGACTGGCAGGTTAGCTTCCTTGATTTTAGTTTCTAGTAGAGCAATAAAAGATAGTTGATAGTGGGAAATGTATTGCTTCACTAGATGATGTTTAGGGGACTTATTAAGTCCCCTAACATTTCATAGAGAGATATTCATACTTCTTGAGAACCCCCTCTATCAATTGTAGAGGGATCCAGTTCACAGGATATACTATTTAAAGCTGTGAATCTAGATGAGCTTCCTTGAAGGAGAGGATACTTTGACTTGCTTCTAACTAGCTTCCAGACATTCTCTTCATGGTGATTTACTCTGAGAACTTCACTGATTCCTGAATGAACTACATGTCCAGGTCGTTGCTCATTGTTTTTGTTCAGTGCTTCAGGTTGCTTGTTTTGTTGAAAAACATGCACACCATGCACAGGCATTTCCTCAGCTTCTTCTGTTTGAGTATTATTAGCTTGATCAGACTTTGCATTTAAGTCACTGATATCTTTATTCTTCTGAGGTTCAGTATTCTCTTTATCTTTTGTATTATCTTTCTGTTTAGGCACCCATCTCTGAACGCTGGGGTGTTTTCTGCAATAAACTGTATCATGTCCCACTTGTCTACATTTATCACACCATCTTAGTTTAAATTCATAAACAATTTTCTGGTAGTACATTCCAGCAGGGCTTTGAATGGCAATTTGATCAGGTAAATTTGCAGGCATTTGAACTTCTATTAACACCCGGGCATAAGCCAACCTCTGTCTAGATCTTTGTAAGCTTATCGGTGTGTAATCGGATGACCAATGGTACTGACAATTTTGCTAATACTTTTGGCATTCCAAAGATTTAGTCTTAATTCAGGTAATTGAATCCACATAGGATAGGAATTGGCATTTTCTCCTTCAATTTCCTCCCCTATAGACCAGGCTTTCAACAGAAGAGGTCTGGAACCAAAGAACCACGGGCCATTTTCCAAAATATTACTCATGTCCTCTTTGCTTTTGAAGGTAAACAGAAACAATCCAGCTTTCAGTAAGCATATGTCAGGCATAGCAATTTTAGACCACATTTTCTGTGCAAATATTTCCATGGCTTTAAACTTAACATTTAATCCCAAAACTTTACCTACTAATGAAAGCGCGGAGAGGACCCTTCTACCCATTCCTCTTCATTGAATGAAACAAAATTATGGTTATCACTTGGAATGTAATTTAGATTTAGACCACAGCCAGTTTTCCTATTATCAGCAAAGAGACTAACCCAGCTTTTCCCTGCAGGAAGATTTAGATCGGCACTATTTAGGGGAAATTCGGACTTGTTCCATTTTGAGGTATAGAATCACTATTTTCCTTTGTTCCCTCTTTCAAATCATCATTATTAGCGGCATTTTGAGCGGCATTCTGCTATTCCGGCATTAATAGTAGATTTTTGAGCGATATTCAATGTAATGATATCTTCTCCACAATCCAATCGGACAAAATTAAATCAGGAATTGATGAAATGGAAGTCGCGAATTTGGAGATTCCATACAAACACGATCGTCACGACCCTAAACAGTGAAGAACTAGTTAAGGAAAGGGTGACTTACTAAGGATCTGAGCTTGAACTCGATTCTTGAGAAGGGTAGATTTTGAAGATCAGGATCCAATGGTGAAGGAAGCGGCAAGGATATCGACCATCTTCTTCTTTCTCCCCTTTAGGGGTGAACCCATTTCATTAGCAATCCTTTGGGTGAAAGTTGTTTCCATTGTAAAACTTGAGAAAATTACACTTTGGTTCTCGGTTACAAAGAAATTAAATAACTCTCTCAAACTTAGAGCAATAAAAGATAGTTGATAGTGGGAAATGTATTGCTTCACTAGATGATGTTTAGGGACTTATTAAGTCCCCTAACATTTCATAGAGATATTCATACTTCTTGAGAACCCCTCTATCAATTGTAGAGGGATCCAGCTCACGTGATATACTATTTAAAGGCTGTGAATCTAGATGAGCTTCCTTGAAGGAGAGGATACTTTGACTTGCTTCTAACTAGCTTCCAGACATTCTCTTCATGGTGATTTACTCTGAGAACTTCACTGATTCCTGAATGAACTACATGTCCAGGTCGTTGCTCATTGTTTTTGTTCAGTGCTTCAGGTTGCTTGTTTTGTTGAAAAACATGCACACCATGCACAGGCATTTCCTCAGCTTCTTCTGTTTGAGTATTATTAGCTTGATCAGACTTTGCATTTAAGTCACTGATATCTTTATTCTTCTGAGGTTCAGTATTCTCTTTATCTTTTGTATTATCTTTCTGTTTAGGCACCCATCTCTGAACGCTGGGGTGTTTTCTGCAATAAACTGTATCATGTCCCACTTGTCTACATTTATCACACCATCTTAGTTTAAATTCATAAACAATTTTCTGGTAGTACATTCCAGCAGGGCTTTGAATGGCAATTTGATCAGGTAAATTTGCAGGCATTTGAACTTCTATTAACACCCGGGCATAAGCCAACCTCTGTCTAGATGCTGTAAGCTTATCAGTGGTAATCGGATGACCAATGGTACTGACAATTTTGCTAATACTTTTGGCATTCCAAAGATTTAGTCTTAATTCAGGTAATTGAATCCACATAGGATAGGAATTGGCATTTTCTCCTTCAATTTCCTCCCCTATAGACCAGGCTTTCAACAGAAGAGGTCTGGAACCAAAGAACCACGGGCCATTTTCCAAAATATTACTCATGTCCTCTTTGCTTTTGAAGGTAAACAGAAACAATCCAGCTTTCAGTAAGCATATGTCAGGCATAGCAATTTTAGACCACATTTTCTGTGCAAATATTTCCATGGCTTTAAACTTAACATTTAATCCCAAAACTTTACCTACTAATGAAAACTGCCAGAGAGAGGACCCTTCTACCCATTCCTCTTCATTGAATGAAACAAAATTATGGTTATCACTTGGAATGTAATTTAGATTTAGACCACAGCCAGTTTTCCTATTATCAGCAAAGAGACTAACCCAGCTTTTCCCCTGCTTAGGAAGATTTAGATCAGCACTATTTAGAGGGGGGAAATTCAGACTTGTTCCATTTTGAGGTATAGAATCACTATTTTCCTTTGTTCCCTCTTTCAAATCATCATTATTAGCAGCATTTTGAACAGCATTTACTGCTATTCCAGCATTAATAGTAGATTTTTGAACAGTATTCAATGTAACAGTATCTTCTCCACAATCCAATCCAGACAAAATTAAATCAGGAATTGATGAAATGGAAGTCGCAGAATTTGGAGATTCCACTGAACACACCGCCACCTACCTAAACCCTAGTCAAGAACTAGTTAAGGAAAGGGTGACTTACTAAGGATCTGACTTGAACTCGGTTCGAGAAGGGTAGATTTTGAAGATCCAGGATCCAATTGAGGTGAAGGAGCAGCAAGGATATCAGCCATCTTCTTCTTCTGTTTCTCCCCTTTAGGACCAGCTGAACCCATTTCATTAACGCTCAATCCTTCTGTTTGGGTCGAAAGTTGTTTCCATTGTAAAACTTGAGAAAATTACACTTTTGGTTCTCAGTTACAAAGAAATTAAATAACTCTCTCACAAACTCGAACAAAAGACGCTACAAGTGTAGATCTCACATTTTAGTGGGACTTTGCTTTTTGGGGGCCGGCGTCCGTCAGGTGGACCACCGCGTGATCGTCGAATCGACGGGGTTTAGTTGATGCTTCGCAAAGGAAACAAGAACTTCAGCAAATATCTTAGCAAGGTAAGATATCTACTCTTCTCAAGAATAAGTCAAAGCTTAAACTCGAGGAATCTCCGTGTGGATCGTGTTCTTGAACTCCGGAAGCTTGGATCTCTGATTGCCCCTTTCTGATAGCCGACCCCCTGCCCAAGTGGACGTAGGAGGGTATTTATAGTCTTTGGGAAACGTGCCCTCTGAAGAAACACAAGTGTCATAAGTGCTTGACATTTATAGTTAGCGGCGGCTTCGAGCATCTGCGCCAAGGCTACCTCGCTGTTGGCGAAACCGATGTCGCGACCGGTAGCGGCGAAGCGGTATGGTGCTATAAGCTGGCGGCGGCGATGTCGAATCCGGTTGTTATGCGGTTTTGCTTTTTAGGCACGATTAAATGCCCTAAAATCACGCCTAGTGGGCGTATTTTCAGCGTGTAACCGCCAATTAAAGTATCTGAACGTCTCTCTGCATTGAT
This sequence comes from Asparagus setaceus, assembly GCA_012295165.1. Taxonomy (NCBI): domain Eukaryota; kingdom Viridiplantae; phylum Streptophyta; class Magnoliopsida; order Asparagales; family Asparagaceae; genus Asparagus; species Asparagus setaceus. The sequence goes on from CM022704.1 coordinate 38,516,256, forward strand.
AAAGTCAAGTGGGCCCCATTAGCATTGATTTAGACCCTTCAAGAGCTCGTTTTAAGTATTCTGGGTGTCTCGCCTTTGGCGAGACACAAGTAAGTGTCTCGCCTATAGCGAGACACATCAAGGTGTCTCGCTCGTGGAGAGGCACAAACAAGTGTCTCGCTCGTGGCGAGGCACAAACAAGTGTCTCGCTCGTGGCGAGGCACAACCAAGTGTCTCGCTTGTAGCGAGGCACCAACAAGTGTCTCGCTCGTGGCGAGGCATAAACAAGTGTCTCGCTAGTAGCGAGACACAATCAGTCGGCTTATAGCGAGGCACAAACAAGTGTCTCGCTAGTAGCGAGACACAATCTTCCCATATGTTGACTTTTGAGATTTCAACGACGTTGTCCTTCGATCTTCTCATAATTTAGTCATATTTGAGGTTCTTGACAATTTTTGATGCCTACGGATACCCCTCCAAAGTTTTGAACTCCTCGTATTTTGTCGAAGTGCGGAATACTTTGGATAAGATGCCTGCTACGTTCGCGTTGAACTTTGTAGAAGAGGCCGTGTTTTGCTTCAATTTCTTAAACCACGGAGTGCGATGTGCTATCCATATTCGAGTTCAATAACTATTGCATTTGTATTTGAATGGATTGAAATGTGAAGTCGCTAATTTGGAGATTCCACTTAAAACAACCGTCACCTACCTAAACCCTAGTCAAGAACTAGTTAAGGGAAAGGGTGACTTACTAAGGATACGAGCTTGAACTCCAGTTGCGAGAAGGGTAGATTTTGAAGATCCAGGATCCAATTGAGGTGAAGGAGCAGCAAGGATATCAGCCATCTTCTTCTTCTGTTTCTCCCCTTTAGGACCAGCTGAACCCATTTCATTAACGCTCAATCCTTCTGTTTGGGTCGAAAGTTGTTTCCATTGTAAAACTTGAGAAAATTACACTTTTGGTTCTCGCCAAAGAAATTAAATAACTCTTCACAAACTCAACAAAAGACGCTACAAGTGTAGATCTCCGCTGGGACTTTGCCTGCGCGACGACGAATCCGTGGACCACCGAAGCGATCGTCGAATCGACGGTTTAGTTGATGCTTCGCAAAGGAAACAAGAACTACAAAGAAATATCTTAGCAAGGTAAGATATCTACTCTTCTCAAGAATAAGTCAAAGCTTAAACTCGAGGAATCTCCGTGGATCGTGTTCTTGAACTCCTAAGCTTGGATCTCGATTGCCCCTTTCGATAGCCGACCCCGCCCAAGTGGACGAGGAGGGTATTTATAGTCTTTGGGAAGCGTGCCCTCTGAAGAAACACAAGTGTCATAAGTGCTTGACATTTATAGTTAGCGGCAGCCGAGCCGCTCGCTAAGCCGCCTCGCCACGGCGCAGATAAGACGGCACTGCCGGCAAGTAGGTAGATGCGCCTCGCTAATCGGCGAGGCAAAGGTCGCCCTCCAAATGTTGTAACGGTTTCACGCTTTTAGGCACGATTAAATGCCCTAAAATCACGCCTAGTGGGCGATTTTCAGCGTAACCGCCATTAAAGTATCCGAACGCCTCTCCGCATTGATAAAGTCAAGTGGGCCCCATTAGCATTGATTTAGACCCTTCAAGAGCTCGCTTTTAAGTATTCGGTGTTCGCTTTGGCGAGACACAAGTAAGTGTTCGTTTATAGCGAGACACATCAAGGTGTCTCGCCGTGGAGAGGCACAAACAAGTGTCTCGCTTCGTGGCGAGGCACAAACAAGTGTCTCGCCGTGGCGCAGGCACAACCAAGTGTCTCGCTTGTAGCGAGGCACCAACAAGTGTCTCGCCGTGGCGAGGCATAACAAGTGTCTCGCTAGTAGCGAGACACACCGAAGTGTCTCGCTTATAGCGAGGCACAAACAAGTGTCTCGCACTGTAGCGAGACACAATCTTCCCATATGTTGACTTTTTGAGATTTCAACGACGTTGTCCTTCGATCTTCTCATAATTTAGTCATATTTGAGGTTCTTCAGCAATTTTGATGCCTACAGATATTCTCCAAAGTTTTCAAACTCCTCTCAGATTTTGTCGAGGGTCCGAATACTTTGGATAAGATGCTTTGCTTCGCTCAACGTTGAACTTTGTAGAAGAGGCCGTGTTTTGCTTCAATTTCTTAAACCTGGGTACGCGATGTCGCTATCCATATTCTGAGTTCAATAACTATTGCATTTGTATTTGAATGGATTGAAATGTCGAAGTCGATTTTGGACTAATCATCTTCATCTTGAAAGTCACCACTTGGGTTGTAATTGAGATGCCTTGAGAGTCATTCAGAGAAAAAGCGTCATCTGGTTTTCTGAATATCAGATTTCCAGGAAAGCTTCTGTATGTAATATGGAACCGATTTGTTTTGAATATACCGCCTTGAGCCTCGTGAGTTGCCGGTGACAGCTTGGAATTGTGTCTTCGGGGCTAAAACTAACCCGTTGTGTCTTCTTGGGGCTTAAAACGAACCCGCTGTGTTTTCTCTTGGGGCTAAAACGAACCCGTTGTGTTTTCTCTTGGGGCAAAACAAACCCGTTGTGTTTTCTCTTGGGGCTAAAACAAACCCGTTGTGTTTTCTCGGGGCTAAAACGAACCCGCTGTGTTTTCTCTTGGGGCTAAAACGAACCCGTTGTGTTTTCTCTTGGGGCTAAAACGAACCCGTTGTGTTTTCTCTGGGGCTAAAACGAACCCGTTGTGTTTTCTCTGGGGCTAAAACGAACCCGTTGTGTTTTCTCTTGGGGCTAAAACAAACCCGTTGTGTTTTCTCTGGGGCTAAAACGAACCCGTTGTGTTTTCTCTGGGGCTAAAACGAACCCGTTGTGTTTTCTCTGGGGCTAAAACGAACCCGTTGTGTTTTCTCTTGGGGCTAAAACAAACCCGTTGTGTTTTCTCTTGGGGCTAAAACGAACCCGTTGTGTTTTCTCTGGGGCTAAAACGAACCTCGTTATTGGAGTAGACCTCTCATTCCTAAAAGGAATCAAGAGGGGATTTTGATTATGGTCCTAACTGTAGGAAGGTTTGACCAGGATAGGAATTTTAAGACAATCCTAACTGTCGGAAGGAAGGAATCGAGAGGGGATTTTGGCCGTGGTCCTAATTGTAGGAAGGTTTGACCAGGATAGGAATTTTTTTTTTTTTGAGACAATCCTAACTGTAGGAAGGTTTGATCGCCAACTGAAGTGGACCTCTCGCTCATGGAAGGAATCGAGAGGATTTTGACCGTGGTCCCGATCAGAGGAAGGTTTGACCAGATAGGAATTTTTGAGACAATCCTAATCGTAGGAAGGTTTGATCGCTCAACTGAAGTGGACCTCTCATTCATGGATTATCCACCCCCAACTTTCTTTGCAAAACTGGGCTGCATTCAGAATAGTTTATACTCATATTCCTATTGGAGTAAGAAGGAGGAGCAGCTTAACCTCTTGTACTCATCTGAGGAATTTCTCATTCGGCTTATTTCTGCTAAGACGGGCCACCAAAGCTTGGATGATGGCCTTGAGAGCTAAGCAATCCTTAGTAGGATGGAGGATCCTCCCGTGCACGACAAGATTTAGGGTCTCAAGTCTTGTCACCTCCTCCGATTTGTAATAGGTGGCAACTTGATTTTGTTGTTATCAAGGAGGTGTTTGAAGATGATCGAACTTCTTCGCCTCTCGAAGAGTATGTCCCGTGAAATTCGATTTAGAAGCTTTTGGCGCTGGTCGTTGTTGCGACGCTTGACTAACAAAGAATACGATGCCTTTCCTCTATTACGAGAGGAAAAATTTACTCGAGGGTCACCACCTTTTAGCCTCTTCGGCTTTCTTCCTTTTGAGGAAACGCTCGCTTGTTCTCCTCGTATTTTCAGATCTTTCCATGTAGTTGGTGGACGACCCCATGACTTCCAACAATTCTATAGAAAGATTGTTGTGGCAAGTCTTCAATATGAACTCTTCAAGAATGGATCTCTCGCAATTCATAGCTTTATTATGAAGCACTTAACTAAACAAATAATCGCCTCTCCACTCTTCGCTTTTCATCCAAGAGGGTTCCAATCGAGACTTCTGTCGCCATCGAAGAAGTTGTTGAGGAACAAGCTTTCTATATCATTCCAACAGTTGATGCTACCGGCCTTGAGTCTTCGATACCAATCGGCAGCCCGCCAAGGGTACCAACGAATGACCGAATCATCAAAGGCTCATTTCTCGAGATTACCCCAAATGTGATTTGAAGTAAATCGGTGTTGTGTAGGTGACCCTCTCCGCCAAATGGCGGAAGTTGATCAAATTGATTTCAAGGTAAGGAATTGAATCCCACTCTCCGTGATACCTGACACGGATACCGCCCTTTGACTTCCTCGTGTGGACATCAAAGCATTGATTTTATCTTCAAGCTCTTTCATCCTTTCGCCATCATCCTCCCCTGCTTTTGGATTACTTCCAATAGGAAGAATTGGACCATTTCCACCTTGAGCACCGGATCGGCTTTCTTTGGAGGTTGATCGGCGTAAATGTGTTCATCTATCTCCGAATCATCGTTTTCGACATTATGGTGGGTAACTCCACCTTGTTGATCGGTTTCAGTCGTTGATCGACCCGTGTTGTGCAACCGTATGGGTTTGTAACTCCCTTATCCGCTGCATGGCTAGCTCCATCTGTTCTCATTTGACCTTAAGCTCTTCTCTTTGCTTGGCTAAGGCTTCTTGTAACATTTGAGCCGTGACATCGGATTAATTGCAAAAGCTTCTGCGGGATGGCGACCAACACTTGACATTGTGTCGCCGGAAGCTATCGCCCGAATTGATGTCGGAAGCTTAGTCATCGAGGAATTTCTCATTCGGCTTATTTCTGCTAAGACGGGCCACCAAAGCTTGGATGATGGCCTTGAGAGCTAAGCAATCCTTAGTAGGATGGAGGATCCTCCCGTGCACGACAAGATTTAGGGTCTCAAGTCTTGTCACCTCCTCCGATTTGTAATAGGTGGCAACTTGATTTTGTTGTTATCAAGGAGGTGTTTGAAGATGATCGAACTTCTTCGCCTCTCGAAGAGTATGTCCCGTGAAATTCGATTTAGAAGCTTTTGGCGCTGGTCGTTGTTGCGACGCTTGACTAACAAAGAATACGATGCCTTTCCTCTATTACGAGAGGAAAAATTTACTCGAGGGTCACCACCTTTTAGCCTCTTCGGCTTTCTTCCTTTTGAGGAAACGCTCGCTTGTTCTCCTCAGATTTTCGTGATCTTTCCATGTAGTTGGTGGGGCGACCCCATGACTTCCAACAATTCTATAGAAAGATTGTTGTGGCAAGTCTTCAATATGAACTCTTCAGTAATTGGATCTCTGCAATTCATAGCTTTATTGCGGAAGCGCCAAGCAGTCAATCGTCTCTCCACTCTTACGCTTTTCATCCAAGAGGGTTCCAATCGAGACTTCTGTCGCCATCGAAGAAGTTGTTGAGGAACAAGCTTTCTATATCATTCCAACAGCTTGATGCTACCGCCTTGAGTCTTCGATACCAATCGGCAGCCCGCCAAGGGTACCAACGAATGACCGAATCATCAAAGGCTCATTTCGAGATTACCCCAAATGTGATTTGAAGTAAATCGTGTTGTGTAGGTGACCCTCTCCCGTCAAATGGCGTGAAGTTGATCAAATTGGATTTCAAGGTAAGGAATTGAATCCCACTCTCCGTGATACCTGACACGGATACCGCCCTTTGACTTCCTCGTGGACATCAAAGCATTGATTTTATCTTCAAGCTCTTTCATCCTTTCGCCATCATCCTCCCCTGCTTTTGGATTACTTCCAATAGGAAGAATTGGACCATTTCCACCTTGAGCACCGGATCGGCTTTCTTTGGAGGTTGATCGGCGTAAATGTGTTCATCTATCTCGAATCACTTGTCTTGACATTATGGTGGGTAACTCCACCTTGTTGATCGGTTTCAGTCGTTGATCGACCTGTGTTGTGCAACCGTATGGGTTTGTAACTCCCTTATCATTGCATGGCTAGCTCCATCTCTCGTTTCATTTCGCCTTAAGCTCTTCTCTTTGCTTGGCTAAGGCTTCTTGTAACATTTGAGCCAGGACATCGGGATTAATTGCAAAAGCTTCTCTGGGATGGCGACCAACACTTGACATTGTGTCATCGGAAGCTATCGCCGAATTGATGTCGGAAGCTTCGTCATCAGATGACTCTCCCTCATGCATCCTTCTATAGTCAATGCGTTGGGTAGCTCGCAATTGTAACCGAGACATTCTCTGAGAAATCTGAGACCCAACCTTTCCTCCAGGAGTGAAGTCGATCTGCATCCGTCGCCGGTTCTTTCCCTTTGTTCACCATGTTGATAGTCACTTCGGGAAACTCATCAAATTGGATGGATGATCTCTTTCTTCTTCGACGTCGTCTTGACTCTGACTTCAGATCTTCCGCTGTCGACAGGAAAGCCGCCAATCAAGCTCTTTGTGGTTGAGCGTTTGATTCGGAACAGGCACATCCTGACAACAACGTTTTGATTAGTTGTGCACACGAACAAGAACAATTTATTTCATCAATCGTTCTCTTTCGTGTGTTGCCACCCCCAGCCTGATGATGTGGTTGGTGTGGGTTATTACAAATAACATTTCCACCCCCAGATGTAACTTGGTTCTTGACTGGAGGACAAGTCTTCTTTGGGGCATCGACTATTGGAAGTTGCTTCGCATGAATAATAAGCGCTTGATTGCCTTTAGTGACTTTGCTAATCACACGCTTCGCTTTGTCTTTATCGCCAGACTCACGGACTCTTAGGGATACTCAAACGAGACGCAACGGAACTCTTTTAGTTTGGTATGCCGATGGCTCGCACATTTCAACATCATTTGGAATTTGGGTACGCCCCCAACCCGTCGTTGTTTAGGAATCGGGTGACCCAAATGTTCCATTACCGGTGTTTTGGCTTTAATTCGATGGTGGACCAAGGCTACTAAACACCGGGTTAAAGGCTTCTCGCTGATGAATTTCCGTGACTTAATGGTTGATACCTCACCGGAGAAGTGGAAGAAAGGGGCGAAAAGTCGATTTTTAATAAGGCAGAGGATCGCCACCGGCATGCAGGCGCTCAGACTATTCACCGGCGCTGAGACAGCTTCCACTCGCCATTGGCAAGGCAGCTCGATCGTTCCTGGGCGAGGCGCTTTACACTGCTGAAGGTTATTGGCGGCGGACTCTTGAACCGATTTTGATGTCGACTTCAGACCCAAATCTTGCGATTTTGAGTCGATTCCCTAGTTGATTTCGACTCGCGCTTTGCTAATAATGGCACGTGATAATGAGCAACGCTGCACGACGCTTTTGGCCGCCCTTCCTTGTCAATCGGGTCCTTTTGACGAGAACCCATTCTTCCTTGGGAAGAGTGTTGACGGATTGAGATTGAGGCGTTGTAACTTGTCGACACCTCCGATCACGCCGAAGTTCGTGTTGTAATGAACTCCGCCGCTGATTCCATGGCCTTTGCAAGTTGTCGCCATCTTTGACGTTGTCTCGACGAGCCCTCTTCGCCGAGCGTTGAGATCTTGTTGAATGACTCTTCCAAAAGAGTCAACTTGAGTAGAGCTCCGGCTTTGAGATCCACCGGTGTTGTTGAGAGGGGAAATCGCCGCCACAAGCTTAACGAGAATCGCTATGCCACGACGTAACGAACCTCCCTCTTAGGAGATGAGATCCTCCGATGTTTGCGGGTGAGGAGGACTTCGATGAGGAAGAGGAGAGGTATTCTTCAACTTGGCTTGATCGAAGAAGTAATCGATCCATCGACCATGAGGTCGGCTTGATCGCCGCAAGGTCGCGACACAACGATCTCGGCTCGAGACCGCTGGCTCCCACCGCGGTCGCCATCGTGTTTGGGTCGAAAGTTGTTTCCATTGTAAAACTTGAGAAAATTACACTTTTGGTTCTCGATTACAAAGAAATTAAATAACTCTCTCACAAACTCGAACAAAAGGCGCTACAAGTGTAGATCTCTGTTTTAGTGGGACTTTGCTTTTGTGGGGCCAGTAATCCGTGGACCACCGGCGGCGATCGTCGAATCGGCGGGGTTTAGTTGATGCTTCAAAGGAAACAAGAACTTCAGCAAATATCTTAGCAAGGTAAGATATCTACTCTTCTCAAGAATAAGTCAAAGCTTAAACTTCGAGGAATCTCCGTGTGGATCGTGCTCTTGAACTCAGGAAGCTTGGATCTCGATTGCCCCTTCGATAGCCGACCCCTGCCCAAGTGGATGTAGGAGGGTATTTATAGTCTTTGGGAAGCGTGCCCTCTGAAGAAACACAAGTTTCATAAGTGCTTGACATTTATAGTTAAGTTGCGGCTTTCTCGGTATCGCCAGTACCTGCAGCGGCGAGGCGATGTCGCGTACCTGGTGGCGGCCGGCGGTATGCCTGAAGCTAGCGGCGGTGTTCCTCCGGTTGTTTAGCGGTTTTTGCTTTTAAGCCGATTAAATGCCCTAAAATCCGCCTAGTGGTATTTTCAGCGTGTAACCGCCCATTAAAGTATCGAGCGTCTCTGCGTTGAAAAAGTCAAGTGGGCCCCATCGGCATTGATTTAGACCCTTCAAGAGCTCGTTTCAAGTATTACGGGTGTCGCCTTTGGCGGCAACCAATATCTAAGCCTATAGCGAGACACATCAAATGTCTCGCTTCGTGGCGAGGCACCAACAAGTGTCTCGCTTCGTGGCGAGGCACCAACAAGTGTCTCGCCGTGGTGAGGCATAAACAAGTGTCGCTAGTAGCGAGACACATCGAGTGTCTCGCTTATAGCGAGGCACAAACAAGTGTCTCGCTAGTAGCGAGACACAATCTTCCATATGTTGACTTTTGAGATTTCAGCGGCGTTGTCCTTCGATCTTCTCATAATTTAGTCATATTTGAGGTTCTTCAAGAATTTTGATGCCTACACCTTCCTCATCTAGATTAGATTGAAGGCGAGCACAAGCTTGAATTTGAAGCATGGAGACCAACACTAAAGATTTTCTTCCCACTCGATTTTCTTCTTCTTCCCCATCAAAGACTTCGGGGCTAAGTTAGCAAGATCGAGATCGCTTTCTAACTAGCCATTAAACGCCTAGCAAGATTTGAGTTCTAATTAAATCCCGATGGTTAATACTATATGTTATCTTATTCATGAAGAAAGTGTCAAAAGATTATTTTCATCAACTAAGAATTAGGAAGAGAAAGCTTGGGAGGCCTAAAATTGCTTGGAGGAAAGAAGTTTTGAGGTTTTCTTTCTTGATGGTAAAACAGTCTAATTGAACATTTGGCTTAGAAAAATAAAATATAATCAAAACTAGAAGAAAATACCAAACTTATAAGAGGAGAAAAATACCAATCTAGTAATTGGCTGCAACTTGTTTGACTCCTTTTATTACTTTATATCACTTTACAATTAATTCTCTACCTTCCTAAAATAGCTAATGCGGTGCTATTCATTCCATGTTTCATGAGTGTGTCAGTTCAAGGTGTAATATCTTATGATTAGGGTGCATTGGGTACAACTTCGGATATGATACTTATCATATCATATCCTCTTAAGTACCATCACTTATCACGGATCACGGATATGGATATACCTGTGAAAAACTCATCCATATCATAAAAGCGAATCCCGGATCTTGAACTTGGCGATGAAGAAGTAATCCGATCCATCGACCATGAGGTCGGCTGTCGTACCAAGGCGCGACACAACGATCTCGGGCTTCGAGACCGTTAGCTCTGGTAGCCATCGTGTTTGGGTCGAAAGTTGTTTCCATTGTAAAACTTGAGAAAATTACACTTTTGGTTCTCGCTACAAAGAAATTAAATAACTTTCACAAACTCAACAAAAGACGCTACAAGTGTAGATCTCGTTTTCGTGGGACTTTGCCTGTGCCGGGGACGCGTAATCCGTGGACCACCGAGCAGCGATCGTCGAATCGACGGGGTTTAGTTGATGCTTCGCAAAGGAAACAAGAACTTCAGCAAATATCTTAGCAAGGTAAGATATCTACTCTTCTCAAGAATAAGTCAAAGCTTAAACTCGAGGAATCTCCGTGTGGATCGTGCTCTTGAACTCCGGAAGCTTGGATCTCTGATTGCCCCTTTCTGATAGCCGACCCCCTGCCCAAGTGGATGTAGGAGGGTATTTATAGTCTTTGGGAAACGTGCCCTCTGAAGAAACACAAGTTTCATAAGTGCTTGACATTTATAGTTAGCCTGGCGGCTCGGTATCTCGCGTAAAGCTACCTAAACTTTTGGCGAGGCAGTCGGTACCTCATTGCGGCGGCGGATATGGGCTGCCTCGCTAACCGGCGAGGCAAGGTCGCCCCTCCAAATTGTTGTAACGGTTTCACGCTTTTTAGGCACGATTAAATGCCCTAAAATCCGCCTAGTGGTATTTTCAGCGTGTAACCGCCCATTAAAGTATCGAGCGTCTCTGCGTTGAAAAAGTCAAGTGGGCCCCATCGGCATTGATTTAGACCCTTCAAGAGCTCGTTTCAAGTATTACGGTTGTCTCGCGCGGCGAACTAATATGCTTTATAGCGAGACACATCAAGGTGTCTCGCTCGTGGCGAGGCACAAACAAGTGTCTCGCTCGTGGCGAGGCACCAACAAGTGTCTCGCTCGTGGTGAGGCATAAACAAGTGTCTCGCTAGTAGCGAGACACAATCGAGTGTCTCGCTTATAGCGAGGCACAAACAAGTGTCTCGCACTGTAGCGAGACACAATCTTCCCATATGTTGACTTTTTGAGATTTCAACGACGTTGTCCTTCGATCTTCTCATAATTTAGTCATATTTGAGGTTCTTCAGCAATTTTTGATGCCTACACCTTCCTCATCTAGATTAGATTCAGAAGGCGAGCACAAGCTTGAATTTGAAGCATGGAGACCAACACTAAAGATTTTCTTCCCACTGATTTTCTTCTTCTTCCCCATCAAAGACTCGGCGGAGGCGCAAGTTAGCAAGATCGAGATCGCTTTCTAACTTGCGCCATTAAGCCCGCCTAGCAAGATTTGAGTTCTAATTAAATCCCCTGATGGTTAATACTATATGTTATCTTATTCATGAAGAAAGTGTCAAAAGATTATTTTCATCAACTAAGAATTAGGAAGAGAAAGCTTGGGAGGCCTAAAATTGCTTGGAGGAAAGAAGTTTTGAGGTTTTCTTTCTTCGATGGTAAAGCTGTGAGTCTAATTGAACATTTGGCTTAGAAAAAATAAAATATAATCAAAACTAGAAGAAAATACCAAACTTATAAGAGGAGAAAAATACCAATCTAGTAATTTAGCTGCAACTTGTTTGACTCCTTTTATTACTTTATATCACTTTACAATTAATTCTCTACCTTCCTAAAATAGCTAATGCGGTGCTATTCATTCCATGTTTCATGAGTGTGTCAGTTCCAAGGTGTAATATCTTATGATTAGGGCTGCATTCAGTCTGGATACAACTCGGATATGATACTTATCATATCTATATCCTCTTAAGTACCATCACTTATACGGATACGGATATGGATATACCTCGGTAAGAAAAACTCATATCCATATCCGCAAAAGCCGATCCGATCTTGAATATATAGCGGATATGCATGCCAATACAAAATGGATATGAGAAAACTAGATTATATATATATATATATATATATATATATATATATATATATATATATATATATATATATATATATATATATATATATATATATATATATATTTCATGTGATACAAACGAGTTAATTAATATGTTATATATATATATATATTTCATGTGATACAAGCGAGTTAATTAATATGTTTATTATATCCAAAAGCTAAGATTAGACATGTTGATCGTCAAAATTAACGTCAAATCTATTAATCCAAAGATTAAAATTATTGCAACAATATGACCAATATGTATTCGAATATTTCGGAAACGGATCCTGATATTTCACTACAAAACCATATTTATAACCATATCCTATCGGTTATAGATTTGAGGAACCATATTCATATCGTAACGAATACGGTTACAGATATTTTTTCAGATACAGATACATTTTAGTACTCCTACTTATGATGCCTCCTGAGTGTGTCAGGGCTTCATGAACTCAGGTCTCCTCTCTTGGCACGGGCCTCCTCTCTTGGTGCGCGCCTCTCTGACTAAGATTTCTCCTCATCAAAATAAAAGAAAAGAAAGAAAAGAAAATTTTAATTCATTCCTAATTAGTATTACCTATTCTCTACAGATGAATTTATATCCTTACATTACATCTTTTACTGTAGTGAAGTGGGTCTAATCCAGCAGGTGATCTTATGATGTACTCTCGTGGGTGCTCATTAGTTTGTCTCCTTATTTTCGTTGTCACATGGGAGCCCACGTGAATTCCAGTAACATCAGTTGGATTTCAACGACGTTGTCCTTCGATCTTCTCATAATTTAGTCATATTTGAGGTTCTTCAAGAATTTTGATGCCTACACCTTCCTCATCTAGATTAGATTCGTATAGCAGCACAAGCTTGAATTTGAAGCATGGAGACCAACACTAAAGATTTTCTTCCCACTCGATTTTCTTCTTCTTCCCCATCAAAGACTCGGCGGAGGCGCAAGTTAGCAAGATCGAGATCGCTTTCTAACTTGCGCCATAAAGCCCGCCTAGCAAGATTTGAGTTCTAATTAAATCCCCTGATGGTTAATACTATATGTTATCTTATTCATGAAGAAAGTGTCAAAAGATTATTTTCATCAACTAAGAATTAGGAAGAGAAAGCTTGGGAGGCCTAAAATTGCTTGGAGGAAAGAGGTTTTGAGGTTTTCTTTCTTCGATGGTAAAGCTGTGAGTCTAATTGAACATTTGGCTTAGAAAAAATAAAATATAATCAAAACTAGAAGAAAATACCAAACTTATAAGAGGAGAAAAATACCAATCTAGTAATTTAGCTGCAACTTGTTTGACTCCTTTTATTACTTTATATCACTTTACAATTAATTCTCTACCTTCCTAAAATAGCTAATGCGGTGCTATTCATTCCATGTTTCATGAGTGTGTCAGTTCCAAGGTGTAATATCTTATGATTAGGGCTGCATTCACCGATACAACTCGGATATGATACTTATCATATCTATATCCTCTTAAGTACCATCACTTATACCTGATACCTGATATGGATATACCTCTAAGAAAAACTCATATCCATATCCGAAAAGCCGCATCCGCATGCTAATATATAGCGGATATGCATGCCAATACAAAATGGATATGAGAAAACTAGATTATATATATATATATATATATATATATATATATATATATATATATATATATATATATATATATATATATATATATATATATATATATTTCATGTGATACAAACGAGTTAATTAATATGTTATATATATATATATATTTCATGTGATACAAACGAAGTTAATTAATATGTTTATTATATCCAAAAGCTAAGATTAGACATGTTGATCGTCAAAATTAACGCCAAATCTATTAATCCAAAGATTAAAATTATTGCAACAATATGACCAATATGTATTCAATATTTCTAAACGGATCCCGATATTTCACTACAAAACCATATTTATAACCATATCCTATCGGTTATAGATTTGAGGAACCATATTCATATCAGAATCTAATACTGCATGATATTTTTCGATACGCATACATTTTAGTACTCCTACTTATGATGCCTCCTGAGTGTGTCAGGGCTTCATGAACTCAGGTCTCCTCTCTTGGCACGGGCCTCCTCTCTTGGTGCGCGCCTCTCTGACTAAGATTTCTCCTCATCAAAATAAAAGAAAAGAAAGAAAAGAAAATTTTAATTCATTCCTAATTAGTATTACCTATTCTCTACAGATGAATTTATATCCTTTCATTACATCTTTTACTGTAGTGAAGTGGGTCTAATCCAGCAGGTGATCTTATGATGTACTCTCGTGGGTGCTCATTAGTTTGTCTCCTTATTTTCGTTGTCACATGGGAGCCCACGTGAATTCCAGTAACATCAGTTGGATTTCAAACGCCTATCACTGAGTTATTAATAATACAAATAATAATTGGGAACATTGAATGAGAATAAATTAGCGCAAGTGGCAATCAAGCGTGTAAAAGTGTTTCAACATTTTTCATCCAAACTTATTTGTTTCTAGAATTTCTTTCGATGCAAGGGAGGGCGTTTCTGTAGCTGACGCGTGTTAGGTGAACCAAATTAAGGCGACGACAAACCGAAAAATATTGGAAATTAAAACCCAGCGTAGCTCCCGCGGGAGCAAAGTGAAATCAGGTCACAACCACCGCATCAAAAACTCGACCAGTAAAAAACATGGCGTCTAGACATCAAACAAATATTAAGATGTTTGTTGGATAATTAATCCTTCTCGAGTTAGATATTGACTTATTTTGCGTAATATGTGATAATTAGAGGATTATTTTATAATGCCGTCTTTTCGAGGATCTCCAGTTCAAACTAAACATGGATCTCTTGGAAGGGCTTTATCATAAAACCCGGCCTTTAGATCTCCTCTTATATTTTCTGTCAATAAGTTTGCTCATTACAACAAAAGTTATATTTATCCACACTTATTTTATGACACATATAAAAGTGTCATTTTATTTACAAAAGATTAAATAATAGTGACACAAATAAAAAGTGTAGCAAATCACGACACATATTTGTGTCATTAGATATATAAATAAATATAATTGAAAAAGTCTAATAGTCCAACATCGATTGTGAGAAGATCTATTAATGGGTTTAAATAATAAATCTTAGATTTTAATTACAATAATGATTAAATATTTATGATAATGTATAAGCTAAAAAGCTTCATAGTTAAGTGTGCTTTGGTGAGAGTAATCCTAGGATGGGTGACCTTCTGGGAAGTTATAGTGTTGAATCATGAAACTTTTTTATGTTTTTAATGGTCTAGACACAACTATGTGTCACCACTCTTGACACATGTATGTGTCACGAGTTTTGTGACACTTGTATGTGTCACCATATTCGACATATATATGTGTTGCGACTTTCTGATACATTCGCACATGTATAGAAAGACGCTCTCCACACATGCTCTAACCACACTTTTGATATGTGTCGCGCTCTATTTGTGCGACACAAAAATGTGTCGCGTAGAGACAGAAAATGTATCATAATTTATAATCTTTGTTGTAGTGGCTCGAATCTGGAAGCTGCGGGATCTACATGAGACCCTATCCATTTTCTACTAAAACCAAAAAAAGTTTGCTCCAATCTGATTAAGTTTTTAACCATCTAAACTTCTGGGCCCCGTTTGGCAAGGGGTTAAGAGAAGGGTTAAAGAGGTTTAACCCTCCTTAACCATCCAAACGGGTTAATTTGGTCAAAGGGTTAACAAGCCCTTTATAAGGGTTAAAGTTAGTTAACCTCTCATTTACAGGGGTTAACAAATCCGTCAAAAAGGGAGGAATAAGAGTTACTCTCTCTGAAAACTTCTAAAAAGAATATAGTTTAGGATATTTATGGCAACTAACCTCTTTAACCATTCTTTATTTGCCAAACACAAAAAAATAACCCTCTGTCATCTAAACGGAAATAAATTTTTTTTAACCTCTCGTGATGGGTTAACTAATTTAGTCCTTCTCATTAACCCTTCTTCCTTAACCCCTTGCCAAACGATGCTCTAGAGAGTAGGAAAAAATCATTTTCCTTAAAATTATACCAAACCTTGGTGGGGGCTTTTCCATGTAGAGATTTTCCAAAACGAGAATGATGTTGCACCAAAAGTAGTTTGACACGTGCGTACCTTTTCTCTGAACGTCTCGTTGCGTCAGACCTATGTGGCTAGCATTGCTCCTGACCTACGTATACAGCTACTATTGAGTCCGTGTGTACGTGTCCTTGTCTGAGGATTATATGAGAAACTCAAGGCAAAATTGGATTGGGATACCAATTGTCCGCAAAGACAAAAATGGGCAAGTAGCTGGGATTCCTATCAGAACCGGTTGCTGCATGCGACCGGTTCTGATCGAGATCGTACTCGGATGCGCTTGCAGTAAAGGATCTTGTTATAATCATTTCTATAAGAATGGAGTGACTTATATTATACATATTATATTATACATAGAAGACCTAAAATTTATAAACTAACCTCATGTTATATCCTAAAAATTACTTAGTCTAATAGAGTCTCGAGAGGCAGTCACGTGTAGCCATCAGTTGGTTATCTCCCAAAACATCTGCAAGCATGACCTGGATGCTAAACCAGCCAACCTACTTCACGATCCGGACTCGAGACGAAACGCGTTCTCCACTCGAACCCAATAATGTGCGTCTTGAACAGTGGGACGACTTGCCAAACGTCGTCAAAAGTCGCATCGCATTTAATGCATAAATAGTTAGCGCTCGCACTTCGTCGCCCAGTCGCCATCGACATCAATGCAGCGTCAGAGTCATTATGATCTTTTAGGCCAGAGCCTTCAAAGCTCCTCAGACAAGCCATTACTCGAACAGTCTCATCACTATTGCAAGGGCGACTCGTCCAACCGGTTGCCGACACGTATAAAGCATGGTCTGAGCCATCACTGCACGAACTCAGCCAAATTGCCAACATGCCCCCGTAAATCCTCTATAAATAATGGTAACTTCCACCATACTAAGGTAGGCGGTTTTACACCCAAAACACTCAGTGAGAATACTCTATTTTTTCTTCAGATTAATTAGATCAATCACTGAGTTGAGCGTCGGAGGGCACGCCGGAGAAAATAACCTCCGGGGCCTCAACCTCTCTTACTCGTGTAGGGAATTACAGCTCAAGATCTGCAGTAGGAGAGTCAACTATCAAAGGAGATTAGGGGACCCTCAAATCAATCTTACCTCAACTAAATCATCCATTAATTTTCCAACATATATAGTTTGGCGCCACCGTGGGGCCTCTTCTTCTCCTTCTAAGAAAATAGTTAAATCTCCACTTTCAAAGCATGAAGAAGGGATCAAATCCAACTACGTCAATCAAGCCCATTTGGATAAATCAACCCATCGCCTATCATCTCTCTCTGTGAGAAGCAAACGCCGGTGACAAAAGCGAGAAGAACAGATTAGGGAATATGTTCCCCAACTACCAACGCCGCATATTAGTGGACAGAAATAGAAGAACAGGGGGTACCCCAAGGGAATGGTTCAGGGCGTCCAAAGTCCTGGCGACCTAATTTTAGTCTTCAACAACCCGTCCCAAGAACATTAACTCACAAACAGGTACGAGCAACCCAAATGAGCCTCTCTCCACTAATTTGTGAAAACTTACAGAACAGCCTACGAGACCTCCATGGGAAAGACCCCATCTAGGATAATGCATGAAGCAGAAGCAGTCATCCCAGTAAAAATTGTCACACCCACTCTATGACTATGTCACCCAGAAGAAGAAGCTTAAGGTTTCGATTCGGCAAAATGGATTCAACCCCACGGCCAAAGGACAAGAGCGTCGATCGTGAACCATCGATCACCAGTGCGCCGCCTAACACTGCAGGAGCCAAGCCCTCATCGTGACAAGCTTGTAGATAACTTGAAGGAACCTCACGTGATGACGTACGAGGCACAAAGCTAAGAAGAGAAGGTCCTAGACGTCTGTAAAATGTAAAGCATTTTAGGAG
>CM022704.1:38538867-38666367 GCA_012295165.1 Asparagus setaceus
ACACACCAGATGGCCCGGCATGTCCAATGTCAGTTTGACATCTACACGGTGGTAGATGATGAGGAAGGCAACCAAAAAAGTGATGGAGTTTGGCGCTAGCTGCATCGGTGCTACCCCCAGAGCTCTGAAAACTTTCTGAAGTAATAGGTGCAAGGGCAGGCGGAGGACATAGTCAAGGTGATGCCAATATACCGGCCCCAAACTGCTGCTGTGGTGGTAGACAGATTACTCCCTTGATGGAGCCGATAGTGTGAAGGCACTGGAGATGTCATAGTCTCGGGCGTACTTCTCCTTGCAGCCCGTAAGAACCTTCGACTTATAGTTTCACAACAGATCAATTCTGGCCTCATTGCAGATAATGGTAGGCCGAGCGCTAGAAGCCATCAAAGCAATTAAGAAGATAACTAGAGTATGACGAAGCTTTTAGAAGAAGAAAGTTTAAATTCGTGCCAACAGTAAAGAAGAAATTATGGGGCTTTTGCATAGAACAGCTAAGAGAAGGTATATATATATATATATATATATATATATATATATATATATATATATATATATATATATATATATATATATATATATATATATATATATATATATATATAAGGCAACTGATACATGGCGCGAAATGGATGGCTGGCATGATTTATGAAAAACCACTGATGGTTTTTGAGAACCGAAGCGACATCCAGTCAAACGAGGCGCTACTTTGTCAAAACTGCCGCACGATCTCTGTTGACGTCAGAAATATCAAATCTCAGCTGTCTTTCGATAATGATGATCCAGATCCATGAAGCATGAGATAGTTCATTATCTCTCAAACTCTGCTTCCCGAGTCCAAGTGAAAAGGGGCCAATGTTATATCCTAGAAATTACTAAGTCTAATGGAGCCTCTAGAGGTGGCCACATGTAGTCATCAGTTGGTCGTCTCCGAAAGCATTTGCAAGCACGACCCGGATGCTGAACCAGCCAGCATACCTTACTATCCAGACTCGAGACGAAAGGCATTCTCCACTCAGACCTAATAATGTGAGTCTTGAACAGGACGGCCTGCCAAACATCGTCAAGAGTCGCATCACATTTAATGGATGAATAGTCTACACCCGAACTTCGCCGCCCAGTTGCCATCGACATTGATGCGGCGTCAGAGTCATTATGACCTTTTAGGCCAGAGCTTTCAAAGCTCCTTTGATAAGCCATTACTCCAACAGTTCCATCACTGTTGCAAGGGCGACTCGTCCAATCGACTGCCGACACGTGTAAAGCATGGTCTGAGCCATCACTGCATGAATTTGGCCAAATTACCAACGTGCCCTCGTAAATCCTCTATAAATAATGGTAACTTCCACCAACTAAGCTAGGTAATTTTACACCCAAAACAGTCAGCGAGAATACTATATTTTTCTCTTCAGATTAATCAGAGCAATCACTGACTTGAGCGTCGAAGAGCACACATGTGGAAATAACCTCTAGGGTTGCTAACCTTTGTTACTTGTGTAGGGAATTACAGCTGAAGATCTGCAATAGGAGAATCAACAATCGAAGGAGATTCAGGGACCCTCAAATCAATCTTACCTCAACGAAACCATCCATTACTTTTCCGACAAAAACACCTCATAACTACCCCATGAATAGTAAAGATAAACCCTTTCTATAAAAGTGTTCTGATAAAATTTGCAGTCCTTTCTTTATCCACGTGTAATAGTAGCCACATAGGATGGCAGACGTGGCAATGACTATATTATGAGTAATCAAGATTTAATAAGGTAGAGGTTAGTCAGCGATAGATTCGATTGCTATGTTAAGAATTTGATGTAGTAGAAAACCAAAGGAAGAAAAGAAATTGATGGTCGATTGTTAAAAAAAAAGGAGATGCCAATGAACAAAATTACATGGTGTTTATGGTAACATCTCAATGTTCATGATAGCTATTTTATGTAAAAGTAACGTAAATGTATGGTAGTATAATAACTTTATGTTAAGATTCGTGGTAGTTTTGTAAAACATTAATAAAAACTTTATTATTCACATGTAGTTTTTGGCGCAATATGTTATTTTTGTTGATTTTACGAAGTTGACATTAATTTTCTCTAATCCAAATATACTTGACAGTTAACTTTAACCGAAACTGCCAAAAAAATATCTAGACATTGATTAATTTCTTTTTCCGGTTTAAATATGCCAGACTAAAAATTAAAACGTAAAAAATCCTTTAAAAACAAACCGAATTATCTAGGACAGTGACACTCACATGCATAGCGGTGGCTGCCCAATCTAGAATTTCCTTTGTTTCCACTATTATTAACTATCAAGGTAGCATGCACGAAGCACTATTACTACTAATATAAAATTTCCCAGAAAACATTGTAGTTTTGTTTTTGGAAACAGGATATACGACACATAAGTTACTAACTCCTGAATCTATCTACTGCGTTCTCTACCGAATTTTATTCCGGTGAATATTACAATAGTCTTATACGGGGGCGAAAATGACAATTTGTTTGAAGACTTCAAAGCACAAACGTGCAAACCTCAGTTTAATGAGGTCACCAATGACCATTGTACTAGTTCATGGAATCAAATTGAAGTAAGAGGACAAAAAGTAATTCAAACCAAATTCCTTTTAACTTTGAGTGAAGTGCGCTAATTAACTGACACTGAATGATACAACCTTGGCTCTTAATCCATTTACCAATAATTTACTTGTCTTTTTCATGGTGATATGCCCCTCGAGTTTGAGACAAAAGTTGAGATATTCAATTTTTAAATGCAGGCTAACGTCAAAATAAATTAAAATATATATATTCTTATTGAGGCAGGTTAATCTCAAAATTACCAGCTTGAATTTTGCTTTTAGGAATGGCTACTTAGCACCTAGTTCCCTTGTAAGTTTCCGGAACATATTATATAAATACAGTCTAATTCTATCAATTTTA
The DNA here is from genome assembly GCA_012295165.1 of Asparagus setaceus. Lineage (NCBI taxonomy): Eukaryota > Viridiplantae > Streptophyta > Magnoliopsida > Asparagales > Asparagaceae > Asparagus > Asparagus setaceus. The sequence goes on from CM022704.1 coordinate 38,541,801, forward strand.
AAGTAGAAATGAGATAGGTTATAACAATGAATTAAACAAACATTAACAATAGCAAAATTCTAAAAGCAATATTTGTTGGATCTGAGATGCAAGCTGGTGAATAGGATTGCCTACTATTTTTCGATATATCACAGAATATTCAGTAGAATAAAACAGATAATAAGCAAAACAATAAGCAATACAGTAATCACAAAAATAATCACAACTAGAACACACTAGATTTTATAGTAGTTTAGATGAACACTCCTATATCCACTCTTCCTTCTCGCGAAAAGGCTTCCTTACTATGTGAAAGTTCTCCTGAATCACAAACTCGATTCAGTAGTCTTACAAGAATGAAACCCTTCGTTTCTCCCAAACTAGTCATCTAACCTACACTCTTCATACACGAGTATTCCTAACCCTAGCTAGTGACTAATTCCTCAATTCAACTCCGGCTTGAGTGCATTGTAAACCCTCAATTTACCCCGGCTTGAGTACGCCATAAACTCTCAATTCACCCCGGCATGAGTACGCCATAAACTCTTAATTCACCCTGGCTTGATTACGCCGTAAAAATAAATTTGATACAAAGAAATAAATAACAATTAAGCGCAACTAGAAAGATCCTACAACCCTTTGATTGTACAAACTGTTCTCCTAATGATTGAAACGAAGCTCTGAGAAGAACGACGATGATGATGAAGTCCAAGGACAACACTCCTCGAAGGTCGGTGATCGGACGATGAAGAACATCGTCGAGGATACTATCTGAGAAGTCTGTGCAAGATCCTTTCACCAACTTGAAACCCTAGCTCTCTGTTCCTCTTCCTTTTTCTTTCTCTCAATTAGGTCATAAATATTTCTAGAAATTATAAGGAAAGAGCCAATATACCCTCGACAATAAACGACTAAGATTGAGTCCTAGAAAGATCAAACTACAAATCTGACGCTCAACCATTGATGGTCGGACTCAACCATTGATGGTATTGTTCACCCATTGATAGTTACTGTTCATCCATCGATACTTACTATTCAACTCTCGGGAAAATATTAATGTGTAACTGTAGACCGTCAATGAGTCACTATAAACCATCAATGAGCTCAACCTACCATTGATGATTAGATAGATCAGACCGTGAGCTTTCCGAAAAGCTATTATAATCGCAAATTGGATAACAAAGTCAAAAGTTATGGCCCGTGCTAGTTTCAGCCTTAATGTATGTTTCAATCTTGCTAATGGCTATTTCGATATTGTATAACTAAAATATTCATATTTCGAGCGATAAATCTCCGAATTGAGTTTCATTTGTTCCTGCATTTGTGACAATGAAATGGACACTCCCATATCAAAATTAATTTTTACTCTTGATATTTTTTTAAAATCAGTTGTGATTAACTTATCGTCTTTCTTTGTTCAATGTCGAACTTGAGTCTAACTTTTTATAACCTGTATAAAGCATCTCAAATATATATTAGACCAAATATGAATACTTTTTATTCATCAAACTAAGTCGGTTGCATGAACACGGTCCTAACAATCTCCTCCTTTTGATAATAACAAACTAGAAATTAAAATTATAAGTATGGATTTTTGAGATACATAAATTATGCACATTCTCAATTTTATGACAAATGAAATATGATGATCATTATATTTTATTACATTTTATATTCTCATTATCTATCTTATTTTGAATAAAATATCTGCTAATAAGTATTTTTATCTTAATTTGTAGGAAATAAATGATTAATGAATAAGACCCTAAAGGACTTCAAAACTCACTCATCTTTCAAACCTTATTGAAGCCCAAGATCAAAAGAAAAGAATCCCATGGAAGCCCACACAAAAGAGTCAAAGAACTTCAGCCAAAAGAAGGGGAATCGAAGAAGTATCAACAGGAGTATCGATACTAGTATCGATAGGGGTATCGATACCAGTGGCGATACCAGTATCGATGCACAGTAAATAGTTACGAATGAAATACTAAAATTGTGTAACTTGGGGGTTAAGTTTAATCTAAGGGCTAATATTGATTGTAATAATCTATAAATAGGGGTAGAGAGTGAGGGTTTAGAATGTGAATTTTTTGTAAAATCTCTATTTGGAGAGGAGGGTTACTTTTAATTGAGAAGACCTTTTAAAATTATAAACTTTGTTTGCAATTAATAAAAAAAATGCTTCACCTTTTAAATTTTCTTTTCTTCTTCTTTGTTGATGGAGATGAAGATGAAATTTGCTTCAAGGGCCAACCCTTGCAATGTAAGTTTTATTTTTCTCTTTATTTTCTTATTTTAGAAATTCATATTTTAGGATTTTATTTCTCTTTATTTTTATGTTGGTAGATTAGATTTATTTCATATTTTGTAGTTTAGACTTACTTGCATGCTCTTTTATTTTTATTGTTTATTTTAATGCTTTGTAGAATTTATTTTCTTGTAATTTTTTTTTGTAGTATAGACTTACTTTTATAGTATTTCGTTTTTGTTAGTTAGATTTCCTTTATGTTCTTATTCTTATTTTTGTAATTAGTTTTATGTTATCTCTCTCTCTCTCTCTCTCTCTCTCTCTCTCTCTCTCTCTTATGATTTGTAGTCTAGATTTTATTTCCTTATTTTTATTTTCTAAAATGTGCAACAAAATCTTGTAGAAGTTCTAGAATTGTATGAAACTAGTTTGATTTCTTTTATGATTTATGGATTTCTCTCATTGTGCAAAATGATCATGTTTAGGATAATCAATTAGAGAACTCATTAGTAGAAGAAGAATTTGATAATCAGGCTTATCTCAAATAGTTTGATAGGTTATGCTTATGAATTTTAAAATTACTATCTAGTATTTGTTCTTTTCATGAATAAAATTTTTACTAGGATGATAATTTGGTAGGTTATGCTTATCTCAAATAGTTTGATAGTCTATGCTTAGTAAATCTAAAGTAAAATGTGATAAAAAGTGAGTAGTTCATAAATCCTAAATAAAAATTACTAATGGATTCAATTCTAGATTCTTATCTTCTCAACTTGAATTTCTTCATATTTTACTTGTTTTGATTTTCCTCTTTTTGAGTAATTTTTCTAGTCTTGATTTTGTTCTTTTCTATTTTCTATATTTCTCTTCCTTGTTTATACTTTGTTTTCTTTTATTTGTTCACTCTCTTTCTCCCCTCTTGTTCTAGTTTTTTTATGTGTAAATAATCACACACTCTTTATATCTCTTCACATTCATTCCTATTTGTCCACACACAACTCTAGGATCCAATTTAGAATATTTCCTACGCACTTTCCTCGTGGGATCAATATTGTAACTATAATAACTTGATTGTGCACTTGCAATCTCGACACTATCTTCACAACACACCAAGTTTTCGGCGCCGATGTAGGGAAATGTGCTTATAATTAGGATTTTCTATTTTGGTTCTTTGATTTGTGTATTTTCTTGTGAAAGAACAAATTTGAAGCTTGAAGATTGAGGATTGAAGATTGAAGATTTGCTTAAAAATATAAGTCCTTTTTCTAATATTTTCAATCCCACCCTCTAGTTTAGTTTCTCACAATTAGAGACAATTAGGAACTAATAAAAAATAAAAATTTTCTCTTGTCGACCCTAATAAAATCCACCCTCCACTTGAACAACTACTAACAAGATAATAAATTCAAATAAGAGCTCTCTTTCTTACATTTATTTGATTGTTGACCCTAATTAAAAATAAAAAATTTCTTTTACATCCTTTTGTAGTTGTTTTAATTCTTAGGGTTGCATTGCATATAGGTAGTAGGAATTCACCTAAGTGTTTTGAGCATTTTGATTTGAGCACTCACTTGAAAATACTCTTAAGGGAAAAAACCCACTAATCAAGATAAGGTGAGGGACTTCATTATCCTTTCTTTAGCCCACAAATCACTAATTTCTCACTACATAAACCAAAGCCTTTAAAACTCATTAGATGTTGACTCCTAAGGACTCGAGCTCATTAAGGAATAATAAATCCTTAAATGAACCGATTTAAGTTTACTTGAATTCATTGGTATCTAAGACAAGGTTTAGGGGTTGCATAAAGCGCTCCGCAAGGAAAAAGATACTTAATTAGTCTTTGGCCTCCCTTTAGTACTATCCTTACCTGGCTAACTGACCGAGTAAACTTTAATCTTTTCACTCAAGGAGTTTTTGATAAGAAGCTGGTCTAGTTGAGTCTAGACTAAACCCTAAAATTAAGAGTGATTATTTTAAAGTGGTTTCTCTTGATTTGTTTTAGTTAGGTTTTTCTTTTATCCTTCTCCTTTTTCTCTCAATTATCTTTTAGGTCTTTCAATTTTTCTCTAAAAAATAAAAACTAACTTTTATCTTTTTAGATCTTTTTCCTAATTTCCTCTTTAGTTTAAAAAGAAAAGAAAAATTTCCAAAAGAATTTATTTTGGTGTATGCAAGTTTGGATTAGGGATAATGCCAATCGATTAACTGTGTTGAACTAATTTTTAAAATCAAAGAAATGACAAATCCTAATCCACCCATTCTTCAAGACATGTGTTATCCCACTAGGAATGAAATCCCGTCTTATATTAGGCTACCCGATGTCATAAACATGCTTTCGAAATTCTTAGGAAATGAATCTGAAGACGCTTATATTTTTATCTCCAAGTTTGAGGAAGTTTGTCTTATGATAAAGACTAGAGAATTATCTGAGGATGCGATTAAGCTTATATTTATCCTATTTGCACTTAAGGACAAACCCAAGAAATAGCTGAATAGCTTACCCACAAATTCCATCTAAACCTAGGATGAATTTGTTATTGTTTTTTTAAAGAAAATTTTCCCAATCCATATAACGGTTAAGCTTAGAAACAATATTCAAAATTTTAAGATAGTCCCAGGGGAGCCATTCTAAAAGTATTTTGACATGTTTAAGGATCTTCTTATCCAATATCCTCACCATGGTCTAGAAAAGTGGCGATTATGCCAAATCATCTATGAAGGATTGGATTATTCTTCAAAAACTTTCTTAGAATTGATGTGTCAAGGGGATTTCATGAAGAAAAATGCCAATGAAGCTTGAAAATTTCTAGAGAGTTTATCTGAGAAAACCATGCAATAGGAATACTGTGATGAAAGAATTTCATCAGTTTCCCCAACCAAATCCAGTGGTCTTTCCCTGGAGTTAAACATAGCCTCTGAAGCAAAGATGGTTACAATCCTGTGTAGGTTAGAAATCTTAGAAACCAAAAAATGAGCCACAGCTCAAATCAATCAAGTTTCTGCCTCAAGATGTTATAATTATCTTTCTCCAGCCCATATTTCAGAGGAATGTCCTCTCTTAGGAAATAATCAACCACTAGAACAGATGAACGCTGCATTCCAGCATCATAGAAATGATTTGTTTTCTCCAACCTACGATCCGAGATGGAGAAATTACCAAAATTTTGCATAGAGTTAGGAAAACTTTTTGAAAATTAAAACCTCACTCCCACTTCAACCCATCAATTTTCTAGAGGAAACACAGTTCCATTCAACTCACTAACTAATTTTCAATAACCCAATCTGCTTTATCCAAACCAGCCCCCTCATCATCAATCTATAAATCCTATTCCTCCTAGTTCTGATCATGATAAACATCTCAGTGTATTAGAAAAGGGTTTAGAGGCTATGATTAAAGCTTCTACACAGACCACCAACATGTTGACTCAGTCATCCAACACTCTGAATTTCTTCATGCAGATAACTGGTCAAATGCTCAACTCAAATACTCAAGCCATATCTAGGTTAGAAACCTAACTTGGTCAACTAGCTTGTACCGTTAGTGAAAGAGAAAAAGAAAAATTTTCGAGTCAACCTGTTGCAAACCCTAAGGATACAGGATTAAGTTCAACCCACCCAGCTCAAGTGAATGTAGTTCATACCTTGCGATCAGGGAAATAGATAAATAACCAAGTTAGAATGCCTCCGGATCAACCCCTTCCTTCCTCTTCTCCTATCCAAAACACTCCTTGTGATAAATCAACTCCTTCCGATGACCAAGAAGCTGAACCCGAGACTGAGCCTACTCTAGATAGGTTTAAGCCTGTTTCTCCTTTTCCAGATAGACTTAGACCTAGGAAAAACTCTCCCCACGTGGAGAAAATCCTTAAAACTTTTTAAAAAATCAAGGTAAATATTCCTCTCTTAGATGCAATTGAACAAATTTCCTCTTATGTAAAATTTTTGAAGGATTTGTGCACTAAGAAAAGAACCACTAATGTTCCGAAAAAAGTCTTTTTAGCTTCCAACCTCAGTGACATGTTTTCAAAGCCCATGCCCCAGAAATATAAGGACCCTAGTTATCCTACTGTTTCATGTATCATAGGAACTATCTTCATTAATAAGGTACTTCTAGACTTAGGAGCTAGTGTAAATCTTCTTCCCTATTCAGTCTATCAATTGCTAAGGGCAGGTGAACTAAAATAGACCAGATGCACTCTACAATTAGTTGATAGATCCGTGAAAATTCCTAAGGAAAAGGTAGAGGATATTTTGATTAAGGTTGGAGAGTTTATTTTCTCGTTGATTTCATAGTTTTCGAAACACATCCCATTTTCAATCTCAAAGGTCAAATCCTAGTTATCTTAGGTAGGCCGTTCTTGGCAACCTCAAATGCTTTGATCAATTATAGAACCGGTCAAATAAAGTTATTTTTTGGGAACATGACTGTTGATCTCAATATTTTCAACCTAGAAAAATAGTCCAGTAACCCATCTGATCAACACCTAGAGGTGAACTTTATCCAAAAAATTTCTAGTGAACAGCAAGAGGGAGAGTGTGCGTTAGATCTTTGTTTATCTGACTTGAGTCTTGAGGAAATTTTTAATGAGGAAACTAGGCTTTTAAAAGAGCTAGATCGATCGGTAGATCATATATCTGCATTAAGTTGGCAACTTGAACCATTGGATATAGAACCCAAGGTCAAACTTCGCCCGTCTATATAGGAACCCCCTAAGTTAGAGCTCAAACATTTACCCAAAAATCTATAATATGCCTACTTAGAGGAGAATGAGAGTTTACCAGTCATCATTTCTTTTGATTTAATGCCCAATCAAAAGGGAGCCCTCTTAGATATTTTGAGAGAAAATTGGAAAGCCATTGGATGGACCATGGCTAATATCAAAGGGATTAGTCCAATTATTATTCAACACCGAATCCATTTGATAGATGGTGTCAAACCTACCAGGGATCCCTAGCGTAGGTTAAACCTAGTAATGAAAGAAGCAGTTAGGAAAGACATTTTGAAATGTGTTGATCATGGGATCATTTATCCTATTTTGGATAGTTTTTGGGTAAGTCCAGTCCAAGTAGTTTCAAAGAAGTCTGAGATCACCTTGATCCAGAATGAGGCTAATGAGCTGATTCCCACTCGAATCCAAACTCGATGGCGAGTCAGCATCGATTATAGGAAACTCAACTTAACCACGCGGAAAGATCACGTTCCTCTCCCTTTCATAGACCTAATGCTTGAACGTTTAGCAGGACATGAGTTCTACTGTTTCTTAGATGGTTATTCAGGTTACAATCAGATTCTCATTATCCCTGAAGATCAGGAGAAAATCACTTTCACATGCCCATACGGAACTTTTGCCTACCATCACATGCCCTTCAGTTTATGTAATACTCCTGCCACTTTTCAATAGTGCATGATCAGAATCTTTTCCGATATGGTTGAACGATTCTTAGAATTTTCATGGATGATTTCTCAATATTTGGTGACTCAATTTCTAAATGTTTGCATCAACTCAAATTTGTCTTAACCCGGTGTAAGGAGAAAAATCTGACTCTCAATTGGGAGAAATGTCACTTTATAGTTAAATAATAAATTGTCTTAGGGCATGTAGTTTCCAATAAGGGTATAGAAGTTAACAAAGTTAAGGTAGATCTCATATCTAACCTTCCTCTCCCAAAAATATGAAGGATGTTAGATCATTTCTTGGACATGCTGGTTTTTACCGACGGTTCATCAAACACTTCATCAAAATTGTTAAGCCTTTGATAAATCTTTTAGCCAAGGATACAACCTTCAATTTCTCTCTTGAATGCCTTAGAGCTTTTGATCATCTGAAAAAGGAGCTCACCTCGGCTCCTATCATTCATGTACTGGACTGGATCCTACCCTTTGAGCTAATGTGTGATGCATCTGATTTTACAATTGGTGCTGTTTTAAGATAACACGTAGATAAGAAATCTCATGTGATCTACTATGCAAGTAGGACACTGAACGATGCACAACAAAATTACTCCATCACAGAGAAGGAGTTTTCAGCTGTTGCTTTTACCTTAAAAAAATTCAGGTCCTATCTCATCGGGTCTTTGACCGAGGTTTTCACCGATCACGCTGCACTAAAGTATCTTTTAGCTAAGAAAGATGCTAAAGCGTGACTAATTAGATGGATACTCTTGATCCAAGAGTTTGATTTACAAATCCTTGATAGGAGAGGAGTAGATAACCCAGTCATAGATGATCATTATATTTTATTACACTTTTATACCCTCATTACCTATCTTATTTAGAATATAATATCTGCTAATAAGCGTTTTTTATCTTAATTTGCAGAAAATAAAAGATTTAAGAATAAGAGCCCAAACAGAACTCAATCTCTCATCTCTCAATCCTTGTTGAAGCCCAAGAAGCCCAAGCCCACACAAGAGAAATTTGGCAGAAGGAGCAGAAGCAGAAGAAGTGTCGATACTGGTATCGATAAAAATATCGATACTGGTATCGATACCAGCATCGATACTTGATTCGATAGGGGTATCGATACCAGCATCGATACTTGTATCGATAGGGATATCGATACCAGTATCGATACTAGTATCGATATTAAATATCTGATTCTGAATCAAAGGCTGAATTTATGTAACTTGGGGATTAAGTTTAATCTAAGGGCTAATATTGATTGTAATACTCGATAAATAGGGGTAGAGAGTGAGGGTTTAAGTGTGAAAATTTTTATAAAACTCTATTTGGAGAGGAGGGTTACTCTTAATTGAGAAGATCTTCCAAAATTATAACTTTTATTTGTAATTAATAAAAGAATTTTTTATCTCTTTATATTCTTCTTTTCTTTTCTTTATTGATTGATGAAGATGAAGTTGAATATTTTCTGCAAGAGGTTAGAACCCTCTTGCAATGTAAACCTTCTTCTTCTCTTCGAATTAGTTTAATTTCTTATTATAGTTAGTTTTATTTTTATGCTTTTAATTCATAGCATAGATTTACTTTCATGCTCTTTTATTTTGTTTATTGTTTTGTATTTTTATTTTGTAGTATAGATTTACTTTCTTGCATTTTAATTTTTTAGTTTAGATTTACTTTTATGCTCATAGTTTAGATCTTTATTTTCTTGTTATTATTCTTACTTTTGTAGTTAGTTTTAATTTTCTCCTTTCATGCTCTCTAGTTTAGATTTTATTTCTCTATTTTTATTTTCTATAATGTGTAACTAAAATCTTGTAGGAATTCTAGAATTGTATGAAACTAGTTTGATTTCTTTTATAATTTGTGAATTGCTCTCTTATGCTTAAAATGATTATGCTTAGGATAATCAACTAGAGAACTAATTGGTAGAAGAAGAATTTGATAATCTATGCTTATCTTGAGTGGTTTTATAGGTTATGCTTATGAATGCTAGAATTAATATCTAGTTGTTGTTCTTTCCATGAATGTTGATTTTACTTGGATGATAATTTGATAGATTATGCTTTCCTTAAGTGGTTTGATAGTCTATGCTTAATAAATCTAAAGTAAAATGTGATAAAAGAGAGTAGTTCATAAATCATAAATGAATTTCATTCTTGGATTCAATTCTAGATTCCTCATTTCTGTAATTGATTTCTTCCATCTTTTACATGTTGTGATTTTCCTCTTTTGGTCAAATTTCTCTTTATTGATGTTTTTCTTTTCCATTTTATTCTTTGTTTTCTTTTATTTGTTTTATTGATGTTATTCATCTCTCTTTCTCCTCTCTTGATCTAGTTTTTTATTTATAAATAATTACACACTCTCTTTATCTCTCCACATTCACACTTTCAAACCTAATTGTCTACACACAAATCTAGGATCCAACTTAGATTATTTCCTACAACACCTTCCTCGAGGGATCGACATTGTAACTATACTATAACTTGATTGTGCACTTGCAATCTTGACACATATTCACAACACATCATCATCATTTATCCCATTTTAAATAGTTCTTGGGTAAGTCCGGTCCACGTAGTTCCAAAAAAATCTGGGATCACCGTGATCCAAAATGAGGCTAATGAGCTGATTCCCACTCGAATCCAAACTGGATGGCTAGTCTGGATTGACTATAGAAAACTCAACTTAGCTACTTGGAAAGATCACTTCCCTCTTCCATTTATACACCAAATGTTAGAGCACTTAGCAGAACAAGAGTTCTATTATTTCTTGGATGGATATTCAGGTTATAATCAGATCCCCATTGCTCCGAAAGATCAGAAGAAAACCACTTTCACATGCCCATATGGAACTTTAACTTACCGACGCATGTCTTTTGGGCTGTGTAACACACCCGCCACGTTCCAATGGTGCATGGTCAACATTTTCTCTGATATGGTAGAACGCTTTCTGGGTAGAATGCTTTCTGGAAATTTTCATGGATGACTTTTCCATTTTTGGTCACACATTCTCTGAGTGTTTGCATCATCTTAAACTGGTCCTGTCACGGTGTAGCGAGAAATATCTGACTCTTACTTGGGAGAAATGCCACTTTATGGTCTAACAAGGCATTGTCTTACGGCATGTAGTTTCTAATAGGGGTATTGAAGTTGTCAAAGCTAAGGTAAATCTCATTTCTAACCTTCCTCCTCCCAAAAATATCAAGGATGTCAGATCATTCCTTGATCGTGCTGGTTTTTATAGACGGTTCATCAAACACTTTAGCAAAATTGCTAGACCTTTGACCAATCTCTTAGCCAAGGATATACCATTTGACTTCTCCCCCGAATGCCTTAAATCCTTTGATTATTTGAAAAAGGAGCTAACCACAGCCCCTATCATTCATGCACCAGATTGGACCTTACCCTTTGAGTTAGTGTGTGATGCATCCGATTTTACAATTGGTGCTATCCTAGGACAACAGATTCATGGCAAACCTCATGTGGTCTACTATGCCAGTAGGACACTAAACGATGCCCAACAAATTTACTCTGTCACTGAGAAAGAGTTCTTAGCTGTTGTCTTTACCTTAGAAAAATTTAGGTCTTATCTCATCGGGTCTTTGACCAAAGTTTTTACGGATCACGCCGCACTTAAGTATCTTTTGAACAAGAAAGATGCCAAAGCATGGCTCATTAGATGGATCCTCTTGCTTCAAGAGTTTGACATCCAAATTCTTGACAGAAAAGAAGCAGATAACCCCATAGCAGATCATTTATCTAGACTTCTAAATGCACTAACACCAAATGTCCCGATCAATGAACATTTTTCGAATGAACAACTCCTACAAATCCAATCTGTTCTGTGGTTTGCAGATATTGTAAATTACTTAGTAACGAAACAGATCCCTTCTCATTAGTCTAAACATGATAGATACTGTTTCCTCTCCCAGGTAAAATATTTCTACTGGGATGATCTATATTTGTTTAAGTATTATCCTGATCAGATCTTTAGGTTGTGTATTCCAAGTGACACAAGGAGTGCTCTATCTTTTTGCCTTGAGCAAGCATGTGGGTGCTACTTTGGCCCAAGATAAACAGTCGAGAAAATTCTCCAGTGTGGGCTATATTGGCCCACTGTGTTCAAGGACTCCTATGAGTTTTGCAAAGCCTGTAACCATTGTCAGCTCTTGGGAAGAATCACTAGAAGAAATATGATGCCTTTACAATCCATTTTAGCCGTTGAGCTTTTTGATTTGTTGGGTATAGATTTTATGGGACCATTTTGAAATTCTTTTGAAAATATCTACATTCTAGTAGCTGTAGAGTACATGTCTAAATGGGCTAAAACGGTAGCTTGCAAGACCAATGATAACAAGGTAGTTGTCAGGTTTTTGAAGGAAAATATCTTTGCCAGTTTGGAGTGCCCCGAGCAATCATTAATGACAACGGTATACATTTTTGTAACTGTTCTTTTGAGGCTTTGATGAGGAAATATTCGATCACGCACAAATTATCAGCTCCTTATCATCCCCAAACTAGTGGTCAAGTAGATGTCACAAATAGACAGAACAAACAAATCTTAAAAAAAATCATTAATCATAATAGAAAAGATTGGTCTGTTAAATTGTGTAATGCTTTATGGGCATATCGTACAGCCTTGAAAACCAATTTGGAGATATCACCATACAAACTTGTGTTTGGAAAAGCGTGTCATTTACCAGTTGACCTAGAACACCGAACGATGTGGGCAATTAAATAATTGAATCTTGACTTAGACGCGGCAAGAAAAGCAAGAATGCTCCAATTCAATGAGTTAGAAGAAATTTGAAACAATGCATATATAAACTCAAAAATTTACAAAGAGAAAGCCAAAATGTTTCATGATAATTCAATATTACGAAAGAATTTTACACCGAACAAAAAGTTTTACTTTACAACTCAAAACTATATTTTTTTCCCGAAAAATTGAGATCACGATGGACGGGTTCGTATATTGTTAATCAAGTCTTCTCACATGGGGCTATCGAGATAGAAAATCATAAAAATAATCATATTTTTAAAGTTAATGGTCAACGTTTAAAAGTATTTTTAAAATTTTCTACACTCGGAGAAGAGGAGGTGTTGGTTCTTCATGAACCACACTACTTGTAAATAAAATAAAAAAATCCTCATTTTCATATAGCCTATGTGGAAAAAGGGCCCCATTCATTTTAGGTCTGTAATATAAAAAATTCTTTTTAGGCCCATTTGTAAAGGCTCACTCGAAGGAAATATATATATATATATATATATATATATATATATATATATATATATATATATATATATATATATATATATATATATATATATATATATATATATATATATTATGTGGTCATGACCTAGCCCACACTCAAAATAATTTCTCTTGGCCCATTCGTAAGGGCCAGGTCAGAAAGAAAAAAAATACAAATAATTTTTATGTGGGCTGCGGCCTAGCCCACACACAAAAAATTAAATTTAATTAATTACAAAAGACCCAACCAGTTGGCCAATCGATTGGCCAACCGATTGGGTCTTTCGCAGCCTTCTCCTACTTCAAATCCCCTCTCAAATTCTCTCTTAAAATGAAAGTTTTCATCAAATTTATTCACAAATCATAAGAGACAAAGATCAGGGAGGATCTCAACTCAAAATTGCAACGGTCTTGGAATCAAATCAACACAATTCGAGGTATAAAACCGAAACCCTAGCTTTCTAATTTTCTGTGAATTTTCTCAATTTTTGTTGTAAATTGTGGTGTGAATTGGATGGGAATGATTTTAATTATAGTTTAGGACAATTTGCAACAACTTTGTACCAGATTTTATGAAAAATCGGCCGATCAATTTGCCTCAGCGACGAACCAATCGGTGGCCAGAAACTTGGAAAATTACAAATTGAACCCTTCAACTTAGAAATTCTTGAAAATTTAAACCCTAATTGCCTAAATCAACATATGCTCTTGTAATTCAAGATTATGGCTTCTGGAAAACGTTAATGAACTGTAGAATCCTCCCTATCTTTTGGCAATCTTTCGATCCACTTTGAGAGAGGATTCAACCTCGATAAACTATTTGAATTCGAACCCATTATTGAGGTATTTACAACAGCCGGGATTATTTCTATGATGACTCGAAAGCCTAAATTGGATAACTCTCCACTTGTCCCAGAATTTTATGCCAGTTGGGATATATCAGGAGAGGACTCAGCCTTTGTCATTATTAGAGGATACCGATCACAGTCACACCTAGGCTCATTCAGAAGAGTCTAGGACTCCCCAAACCACCTAGAGGGTGCCCAGATTTCTTTCGAGTCTCTGCTGAGTTAGGGATAGCCTATGATGCGTACAACTAGATGGTGGAGTATCTATTTGTGTCAGTACCTAGGCGTGGGATCCTACACTCAGGCATGCCTAAGAAAGAGGTTCATTCTCATGAACCTCTTTCTTAAGTTTGACTTATACCCGAGCTCCTCATACTTAGTGATCACCACCCAAGACATTGTCCTACTTTATTGGATCGCCACCGGTCAGCTTTTCGATATAGCTTATATGAACTTTAGGACAATAGCGGGTATGGCGACCAGCGCCGAAAAGTATCTCAGCCAGCAGTATAGGCAGAAGGTCCAGCTGATTTACCCATTTCTTATTACCCGGATTTGTGAGTCACTCGGTGTACCAGTGTATTCTACTGATAGACTTGAGGCAGGGAGAGCACCACTGACATCTGATACAGTGAAGAAGAGTGTTGTCGCCCAGGGCAAGGGGCCTGATGCATCCATTTCCACTTCTTCACTTGCACCAGCACCTGCTCAGCCGACCCTACCTACACCGCCTCCTCCACCAAGTGAAGCACCGACAAAGTGGACACCCCATATGCTTCGAGGGATCAATATCTTTTATACTATAACTTGATAGTTGTGCACTTGCAACTTAGTTTTATTTATTTCCATACTTAATGACCTAAGTCCCAATTGGGTTAGAATCCATTGGCCCAAAACTCCTTAAATGGTTACTTAGAAAGCGCGATAAAGTAGAACAAAATCACCAAGGAATAAAGAGTGTTAAAAAATATTTAAAAATCTAAATAAATAAATAAATAAATATATATATATATATATATATATATATATACACACACACACACACACACACACACACACACACACAAACAAATTTTTAATATATAGTTATATTTTTATATATATTTTGAAAAATAAATTGATCAAGAGACTTGAAAATTATTTGAAACAAAGAGTTAACATGTTCCTTTCAAGACTTTTAATTAAAATTTCTAAGCTTAACTTGGTTTTGTATATCTATAATGAAAAGATTTTCTAAGAGATTTACTTTAGAGTTATACATAAAAATATTCTCTTGAGTAAATACTAGCTATAATTAGATTGTTTTAAGGTAACAAGTAAATTAATTATACATTGACTTCTTTAAATTGGCAAGTTGACCGAAGTTTGTAGGTATATTCACTGCAAACCCTCACGAGACTACAACTCGTCCACTAGGATAACCTAGGGGTTTAAATGCTTGTTGTATGTACTAAATACAATCGCAAATCCAGCGAAAGTGAGTTAGGATTTTTTTTCTTACTTTTCATTTTCTTTCTTTGCTAGAGGACTAGCAAAAGTTTAGGTATGGAGGTATTTGATCATTATATTTTATTACACTTTTATACCCTCATTACCTATCTCATTTTGAATATAATATCTGCTAATAAGTGTTTTTTATCTTAATTTGTAGGAAATAAAAGATTTAAGAATAAGAGCCCGAAAAGAACTCAAATCTCTCATCTCTCAATCCTTGTTGAAACCCAAGAAGCCAAGCCCACACAAGAGAAATTCGGCCAGAGGAGCAGAAGCTGACGAAGTATCGATATGGGTATCGATACCAGTATCGATACCAAATATGCAGTTATGAATCAAAGGCTGAATTTTTGTAACTTGGGGATTAAGTTTAATCTAAGGGATAATATTAATTGTAATACTCTATAAATAGGGGTAGAGAGTGAGGGTTTGAGTGTGAAAATTTTAATAAAACTCTATTTGGAGAGGAGGGTTACTCTTAATTGAGAAGATCTTCCAAAATTATAAATTTTATTTGTAACTAATAAAAGAATTTTTACCTCTTCATATTCTTCTTTTCTTCTCTTTATTGATTGATGAAGATGAAGATGAAGATGAAGATGAAGATTTTCTTCAAGAGGTTAGAACCCTCTTGCAATGTAAGCCTTCTTCTTCTCTTGTAATTAGTTTAATTTCTTATTGTAGTTAGTTTTATTTTTCATGCTTTTAATTCATAGTATAGATTTATGTTCATGCTCTTTTATTTTGTTTATTTTCTTGCACTTTTATTTTGTCATTATAGACTTACTTTCTTGCATTTTTTTTACTTTAGATTTACTTTTATGCTCATAGTTTAGATCTTTATTTTCTTGTTATTATTCTTATTTTTGTAGTTAGTTTTATTTTTCTCCTTTCATGCTCTCTAGTTTAGATTTTATTTCTTTATTTTTATTTTCTATAATGTGTAACTAAAATCTTGTAGGAATTCTAGAATTGTATGAAACTAGTTTGATTTCTTTTATAATTTGTGAATTGCTCTCTTGTGCTTAAAATGATCATGTTTAGGATAATCAACTAGAGAACTAATTGGTAGAAGAAGAATTTAATAATCTATGGTTATCTTGAGTGGTATGATAGGTTATGCTTTTGAATTTTAGAATTAATATCTAGTTGTTGTTCTTTTCTTAAATGTTGATTTTTTAATGATAATTTGATAGGTTATGCTTTCTTTAAGTGGTTTGATAGTCTATGCTTAATAAATCTAAAGTAAAATATGATAAAAAGAGAGTAGTTCATAAATTGTAAATGAATTCAAGTAGTGAATTCAATTCTAGATTCCTTATTTATCTAATTGATTTCCTCCATCTTTTACTTATTGTGATTTTTCTCTTTTGGGTCAAATTTCTCTTCATTGATTTTGTTCTTTTCCATTTTATTCTTTGTTTTCTTTTATTTGTTTTCTTGATGTTATTCATCTCTCTTTCTCCCCTCTTGGTCTAGTTTTCTTTTATTTATAAATAATTACACACTCTCTTTATCTCTCCACATTTACACTTTCACTCCAAATTGTCTACACACAAATCTAGGATCCAACTTAGATTATTTCCTACAACACCTTCCTCGAGGGATCAACATTGTAACCATACTATAACTTGATTGTACAATTGCAATCTTGACACATTCACAACACATTAGCAGATCATTTGCCCAGGCTTCCTAATATATCAACACCAAATATTCAACAACGATCATTTCCCGGATGAACAACTCCTACAAGTTCAATGTGTGCCATGATTTGTAGATTTTAAACAATTTGGTCGCAAAATAGATCCATTCACGTTGGTCTAAATAGGATAAATCCCGTTTCCTCTCCCAAGTGAAATATTTCTACTTGGTTGACCCCTATATGTTTAAGTATTGTCCTGACCAGATCTTTAGAAGGTGTATACCAAATGAAGAGATTAGGAGTGTTCTTTCCTTCTGCCATGAGCAAGCTTATGGGGGCCACTTTGGCCCAAGAAAAATCACTGAGAAAATCCTCCAATGTGGGTTATATTGGCCCAGTCTCTTTGAGGATGCATACGAGTTCTGTAAAGTCTATAATTGCGGTCAGCTCTTAGGAAAAATCACTAGAAGAAATGTGATGCTCTTACAACCAGTCCTAGTCATTGAGCTTTTCGATCTGTGGAATATAGATTTCATGGGACCATTTCCAAACTCTTTTGGAAATTTATACATTCTAGTACCGGTCGAATACATGTCCAAATGGGTTGAAGCGGTAGTTTGTAAAACCAATGATAACAAGGTAGTTGTTAAATTTCTAAAGGAAAATATCTTTTCCCAATTTAGAGTGCCCCGAACGATCATTAGGGATAACGGTACACATTTCTATAACTGTTCCTTTGAGGCTTTGATGAGCAAATATTCAATCACACATAAATTATCAACTCCTCATCACCCGCAAACCAATGGTCAAGTAGAGGTCACAAACTACATCTTTTCTCAGAAAATTGAGATCACGATGGACATGTCAGTCTATTGTTAAACAAGTTTTCTAAATGGGGCTATTGAGATAGAAAATCCTGAAAATGGTCATATTTTCAAAGTTAATGGTCAATGTTTAAAATCATTTTTAGAATTTTCTATACTCAAAGAAGAGGAGGTGTTGGTTCTTCATGAACCGCACTATTTTTAAAGAAAAAAAAGAAAAAAAGGGAAAAATATTCTTCCTCATTTGTCTTGCCCATAAAAAATAATTCCAAGCCCAATTCGTTTAGGGCCTAGAAAACAAAGACAAAGCAACAGTTCCACCTTTCTCCTAGCCCACTCACAAAGGCCCATTCACATAAAAAAGAAAAATATAAATAAAGAAACAAATTTTCCTTTGGGTGTAACCCAGCCCACAATCCAAAAAAAAAAATACACGCACAACAATAAACACTTTGGCCGCAGCCCAGCCCATGTAAGCTTAAAAAAAAGAAAAATAATAATAAGTTCCCATTTGGGTCAAAACTTCAGCCCAAACACACTTGGTATCGATATAAGTACCGATACCAGGTCAATACAAGTATCGATACCGATATCTATACTAGCATTTATACTCGACTCCCTATAGGAGCCCATCCCTTCTTCTTCTCCTTTCATATTTTCCCCTCTCAAACCCAAATTACCTCTATCTACTCGAGATCAAGGAGCAACGTCGGCGGATTTTATTCAAGTTTTAAGTAATCTTCCTCTTCAAACACCTCCCATAGTTATAATTTCTCAAACTTGGCTTTACAATTTCAATTTATTGGGTTTAATTTATGAATTTGTGAAATTGGGTTAATCTTATGCTTGAATTATGTGGAAGATAGGATTGTTATCATATATATATATATATATATATATATATATATATATATATATATATATATATATATATATATATATATATATATATATATATATATATATATATATATATATATATTATAATAGAGAAGTTAATATTTTGAAAAAAAAGAGTACGAAAAAGGGCACCAATAGAAATTCTCTTGAACTCCAATGTGGTTCTATCTTACTATGCCTACATTGACCGAGTAATTAAGCTCGAAGAGTATTTCCATACTTAATGACCTAAGCCCAATTGGGTTTGGGATCCATTGACCCAAAACTCGTTAAATGGTCACTTAGAAAGCCTAATAAAATAGAACAAAATCACCAAGGAACAAAGAGTGTATATATAAAAAAATAACATTTTTATATATATGTTTTGAAAAGTAATTTGATCAAGAGGCTTAAAATTGTTAGAAACAAAGAGTTAGCATGTTCTTTTAAAAAATTTAATTAAATTTCCAAGTTAATCTTGGTTTTGTATAACTATAATGAAAATATTTTCTAAGAAATTTACTTTGGAGTTATACATAAAAATATTTTCTTGAGTAAAACTAGCTCTAATTAGATTGCTTAAAAATATCAAGTGAATTAAGTATACATTAACTTCTTCAACTTAGCAAGTTGATCAAATTTTATGGGTATATTTACTTCAAACCCTCACGAGACTACAACTTGTCCACTAGGGTAACCTAGGGGCTTAAAGGATTGCTGTATGTTCTAAATATAACCGTGATTCCTGCAAAAGTGAGTTAGAATTTTCTTTCTTTCTTTTTATT
Organism: Asparagus setaceus; assembly: GCA_012295165.1. Lineage (NCBI taxonomy): Eukaryota > Viridiplantae > Streptophyta > Magnoliopsida > Asparagales > Asparagaceae > Asparagus > Asparagus setaceus. The sequence continues at coordinate 38,561,172 of CM022704.1, forward strand.
TTCTTTGTTTGCTAGAAGACTAGCAAAAATTTAGGAGTGGTGGTATTTGATCATTATATTATATTACACTTTTATACCCTCATTATCTATCTTATTTTGAATAAAATATCTACTAATAAGTAATTTTATCTTAATTTGCAGGAAATAAAGGATTAATGAATAAGAGCCTAAAAGAACTCAAAACTCTCTCATTTTTCAACCCATGGAAGCCCACGCAAAAGAGCCAAAGAACTTCAGCCAAAAGAAGGAGAATCGAAGAGGTATCAACAGGAGTATTGATACCTGTATCGATACCCCTATCGATATTTGTATCGATACATGCATCGATATTAGTATCGAATCGATACCAGTATCGATACTAGTATCGTTATCCAGTAAACAGTTATGAATCAGAGGCTGAAATTGTTTAACTTGGGAGTTATGTTTAATCTAAGGGCTAATATAGATTGTAATACTCTGTAAAAAGGGGTAGAGAGTGAGGCTTTAGAGTGTGAAAAATTTTATGAAACGATACTAGCCCTTTATGTTCATAGTTTAGATCTTTATTTTCTTGTTCTTTTTGTTATTTTTATAGTTAGTTTTTATTTTATCTCTCTCTCTCTCTCTCTCTCTCTCTCTCTTATGATTTCTAGTCTAGATTTTATTTCCTTGTTTTTATTTTCCAAAATGTGCAACTAAATCTTGTAGAAATTCTAGAATTTTATGAAACTAGTTTGATTTCTTTTATGGTTTGTGGATTTCACTCTTTGTGCAAAATGATCATGGTTAGGATAATCAACTAGAAAACTAATTGGTAGAAAAAGAATTTGATAATCTATATTTATCTTAAGCGTTTTGATAGGTTATGCTTATAAATTCTAGAATTACTATCTAGTTATTGTTCTTTTCATGAATAAAAATTTTACTTGGATGATAATTTGATAGGTTATGCTTTTCTTAAGTGGTTTGATAGTCTATACTTAGTAAATCTAAAGTAAAATGTGATAAAAGAGAGTAGCTCATAAATCCTAAATGAAATTAACTAGTGGATTCAATTCTAGATTTTTATCTTCTCTACTTGAATTTTGCCATATTTTACTTATTTTGATTTTTCTCTTTTGAGTAATTTTTCTAGTCTTGATTTTGTTCTTTTCTATTTTCTTTATTTCTCTTCCTTATTTATTCTTTATTTTTTTATTTGTTTAATCTCTTTCTCCCCTCTTGTTCTAGTTTTCTTTTATATGTAAATAATCACACACTCTTTATATCTCTTAACTTTCACTCCTATTTGTCCACACACAATTCTAGGATCCAATTTAGAATATTTTCTACACACCTTCCTCGTGGGATCGATAATATAACTATATGATATGCAAGCTCCCCCTACATGTGTACATACATGAAATATGAGATACAAGTCTCTCAAGCTCCCATTACAACTGAGCTTCTCTTGTTTCAAGACTCCTCCCTTCTCCCCAAAAATAAATTGTTCAAAAATTTTTCAAAATTAATTTTAACTTCCACAAAACTCTCATTTTTCAAATTTCAAATTTCTACATTTCTCCTCTTTCATTATTATAAAAAATAAACCGTCGAATTAAACAATCCCGCATGTGAAATGTGTAAAGAAGTAAATCATCAAATAATACTACATAAATGTCAAAAAGAGAGATACTTGCAAGTCCACAAAAATTTATAGAAAAAATAAAAATAAATGACATGTTGATCTTAATGGATATGTGGAACCTATCAAATTTTTTTCTGTATGTGTAGAAAACTCATAGCACCATTATGAACTGCATCGAAAATTATGAATCAAATGAACAAATAAGTATGATATTTATACAAATAAGTATATATGAACAAGCTAATGAAGAAAATATTCCTAACTTTCATAGAAAGACCAAAATATCAACCTATTACTTATGCTTTATAGGGCTCACAAGAAAGATCGATAGAGTTTTGCGGGCGATGTACACCATCTCTAAACATGTTTCGTTTAGTATAGGATGGCTACCCTTTAAGATATACAACTAATATTAAATCCAGGGGTGTGAGCCTCTGATTATCTTTCAACAATGACACTCCTTTTGTGTGGATTATGTATGATTGTGGATCTTTGATCATCCTTCATATTTTTCATTTAAACTCAAGTGCACATTGGTAATTTTTTTTAAGTTAGCGCATAGAATCCTACTGGGGGCTTGTTTCATACAATTAGTTACATGCATATGCAAATATGAATATGATTAAAAGTCAACATCTATCAACAACACACCATAATAGATAATATGAATCTCATGCGTGTGAATTTCAATAATATAAAGTGAAACCATAATTTGCCTGTCAATCAACAAGTCATCATCGAATATAGTATATATTGATGAGAAAAGTATGGACTTGTTAAGAAAATGCAATCTCATGCGTCATTTAGCAATATCATAAAAAGATTCATCACAAATATAAATAGACACTTAGAAAGCCAAAGTTTTTATGATTTTCCTTTTTCAAATGTTTTATATTTCTTTTCTTAAAAAACCACTTAAAAAACCAAAAAAAGAAAGAAACAGAATGTTGTATAATATCAGCGCACAAATTTTAATGCCATATTGGAAAGCTCTCACTGCAGAGTAGAGCCCTAACTCCCTTAGTCTCTCTCCAAATGTAGTAAGGGCAAAATCGACCAGTCAAGCCCGCCACTTTGAGTCAGTCAATCTAATCCACCCAGGGAACCTAGCATCGTCCTTCGGATACTGTCCATTGAGATTGGCAAATTGATTGTCGAACATATTTGGGGCCACAATGACCTCATTCACTAGAGCGTCCTCTTTGATAGATCCAGGATGGAGACCAACAATGCTAAGGCTGAAACACCCTCCTGATCGAAGCCACCTTCATGTTTTAAGCTTCCCACCATCACGCTGTTCTGCTTGATGATGATTGGAAATTGCATTAGACGAGGAATGGTGAGGTGCTGCAGGAACATGAATGATAATTGCCGCTCTACTGCTGGCAAGTAAAAATAGCAATATCCTTGAGTTTAATACCAGTGCTCCTTCTTCTGGTTAAAAATAGAAGTGCCTCCTGGGTTGCCATCGCTAAATAAAAACTATGGTTTCCCTGACTGATCCCTTTTTTGGATAGAGAACTGAGCATTAGTGATAAGCTCTCTTAAAGTGGTAGCATTCCCATGATGGATCACATCAATCTATTCCTGGCTGCTCTCTTCGAAGAACATAGGAATGGTGCCTCTGAAGACGTGCAATATTAACGGATCTTGAGCTCCATTGTGTCCAAAGTGATCATGCCGGCTAACAGGCGTATCCGGCAGAGGAACTGTATAGAGAAGAGAAAACAAGTTAGAAGACTCGTCTTCAAAATCAACTAAGTGTTGGGTCTGAGATGAAGCTTGTCAGACTTGCTTGAGCGAAGTCTGCTCATCATTAAGCCTAAAAAATTAGCTAAGTGTTGCAAGTCTCGGTGAAGTTCGCCCAAAATAGTAGCGAACCTTAGTCCCACGGCCATGCTTGCTCAGAAACCCAAATGGGCTAATATAAGCGAACCTTGCCCAAATGAGGTCCGCTCCATGGAGAACATCGCTCAGATGAAGTTCGTCCAAAAGCCCAACAGGCTAACCTTGTGAACATCACCTGAAGACAAAGTTCGCTGTGAAGAGTGTCATTGATGGCGGCTGTCGATGCTTCGCCATTGTCGGTGAAGCCAATGATTAAGACCGCATATGGTCAGGAAAGCTTCACCGTCAATGGTGAAACTAATCGGATTGCTTTGAAGCACTGTTCGAGCCTGATGGGGCTTGTTTCAGCAAAAAAAACCCTGCCAAAGATGGTCGAACTGAGAAGGAGGACTGATTTCAAATTTACCAGATGCCATCTCGAGCTGTGGCGGCGCTATTGCAATCTTTGGCCGATGAGATCCACAGATGGCCTGCTTTCCCTTAATGAGTTGATGACGAGGAGCCATTGGGAAGAAAAGAAATTTGGGAGTCTTAGAGCTCTGAATATTTCAAAGGATTTAGTGTTTTGGAAGCAAAGTGAAGAAGATGAATAGTCCATTTATAGGCTTTCAAGCTAGCTCCACCTAAATATCTCATGCTGATCTTCGCCCAAGAATCTCGCCCCGAGCTTCGCCTAAAGATTTGACCCTGAACCTCACCGAAGAGCAATCTTCACCTTAAATTTAGGCACAAAAATTGGAGATTTGAGATTTCAAATCATCTAAGAGAGTTTCACCAATTAGTCTAGCGAATCTCGCCTGAACGCTGAATAAAGTTCGCCAACCGACTTACCAAACTTTGCCTAAGTTTAGGAATTGAACGAACTGACTTCACTTGGCGAATCTCATCCAACGATTTTTACCAACACACGAAGCCTGAGCCTTACCTCAAATGCAAGAAGCACGCCACACATAGATCAAACACATGAAAGAAGACAGCTTTCACAAAAAAATGTAACTCTTTCACTGATCATAAAGGCTGGATACAAGCAAATCTCAGACTCTTTTATTACAAGAGTAGTGAGCCTTCATTCTTCCAACCGTCACAACAGTCGAGGAACAGAAAGGAGAAACACAAAGCAAGAATAGCTCATGTTCCCCCAAGCTGTATAATGGTTGAGGAACATAAAGAAGCTACACTAATTAAGTGAGCTCCTATTCCCCCAAACTGCATGAAGATTGGGGAACAAAGACACATAGACAAAACTCGACGTCAAGTCCAAGGATGCCAGACGACATCTAATTACATTCTAAGTCCACACTTGTGGAACTTAGTCGCTCTCTGAGTTCTCACTTGTAGAACTCCATGGCTCCTTCTTCAGGCATCATCTCAATCTTTGAACGGTCCTACACAAAGCATGACACTCGAAGCTCTACGTGTCCCTATCAGGGATCACCACATGGCATGCTTCTGACTTGTTCTTGAGGATTTGCTCAAGTTTAGTCTACTCGGCCAAATGCAACTCCACCAATTGGCCTAGAATACGGGTCTCCTCTTCCAAGTCATCCTGTACTAGGGCTAACTCTTATTGAAGCTGCTTGATCTCAGCCTCTCTGTCAAAACAAAACTCTGATTGGGTAGATGAAGACTTAGACATAGAGAAGATGAAGATGGGAGAGAATAGATGGAAGAGGGGCTATTTATAAGCTCTCCAAAACCAATTTCCCCAAAAACAAAATTCACTTCTTACGAGAAGTGATTAGACCTAATAAATAGGCTAAAAGATAGCCTAAATCTTAGGGTGTCTAGCGAATCTCGCCGAATATTTGACCTCTAAGAGAGATCTTAGCAACAAATTAAGGCGCGGATCTAAAGACAACAGTCTCGGCTACCCTCGCCAATTAGAGAACTTCGCCCAAACACTTAAAATTGGTAAAGTCCGCTAAATTCATGGCAAAATGAACATCGCTTAATAGAAGCTATTCCCTTCAGCTTTGGCTCAAGTCAAGGACAAGCGAGTTTTGTTCCAAACACAAAATTGGATGAATGCAAATGCTATTGAGCATCCAACTGAGATGAATCCACGATAAAGAAAGCTACATTCAATAGTGCACCTCTGGTGACCAAGTAGTCAAATGAAGACTAGTTTCAACCCAAGCGAGACAAATCAACCTACATTCAATAGTAAACCTCTGGCTATTATCCAAAGTATTTTGATCCCTATTACGAGTCAACAACAGGATCTTGGATTTTTTTTGGGGGGGGGGGAGGGCTTGTAGACGGTTAAAATATACTCTCTCCTAGACCAACACTAAGTCCAAGTTCAAGAAGTGAACATCTATGAGTTAAACACTTCATATAGGCTCAAACACAAGCTCATGATGAAGCTCACCCGAACCATAGCGAAGCTCGCCCAAGTCTCACATGAACTTCACATAAAAGACCTACGTGAGCCATGTTATCCACACCCTAAGGAGAATGGGCTACCCATGTTCTGGCGAAGTTCACTAGAACAAACTTTGTCTATGACTATTCAGCTAGCTTCGCCCCCCCCCCCATCGTTACTGGCAAACATCGCCATTGACTATTTCAAGAACTACTTTTATAGAAATGGTTCTCCCCACATTATCTCCTAAGTTAATGGCCACTAAATCCACATTTAAAGCTATTAACTCTCTCTCTCTCTCTCTCTTAGCCTATAAGAGGAGGGGAGATTGCTTATTTTTAGGCACTTGGCAATTTAGCAACTCGGAACAGATATCCACTTGAAGACTTCAGTATTTTTAAAAGAGCCTCGGTAGTTTTCAACCAGCAGAAGAATTAATGCTTTAGTCAAGACCATCAATGGAGTATGATATCGATGCTCTATCAGCACACAAAAAAGAACCCAATGTCAAAAAAATTCTTATTTTTTTATAATCTTGAAGTTGTAACATGAGTTTAGTTATAATTTTAAGACCAGAAACACCTTACAATTAGCGAGAAGCCCTTGCATATCACCCAACAACTACTGCATAAAGCACGAGCTTGATCGGAGAAGGAGCTGAAGCACGAGCTTGATCGGTGAAGGAGCTGATGGCTATGTGTAGGTTTATTGTGTATTCTCTTCATCCACCCATCATGAAAACCATATATCTATATATAAAGGACTTATATATAAAATTCTATACCCACTAGGATTATGAATATCTTATCCCTAAGATTAGATATTATCCATCCACTTATTTGGGTGTCTATCTCATAACCATAACCAGCATACTCCCACTCATACAAATGAGTGGGTGCCATATGTTGATCCTTGAGTCGACTTCTTGAGTAGTTGACTCCTTGAGTCAAAGTCTCTCTGAGAATCTCCTTTCTTTTCAAATTCATGTCCATACATTATTAGTGCGGCATGGACCGTTGAAAACCTGCAAGCAGGTAGCTTTGTAGCCAGATCCGTTAGGACAGACACAAGGATATGTTTTGAGTTCTTTATATATTGTAATTGACACAGATTATAATAAAAGAATTACAATTGAAACGAAGGAAAAATTTATATTTCTTGGGAATTCTTGTCTGTGTGCCGGTGGAGCGTGAGTCTTGTACTCTGTTGACGAGCCGACTAAGACGATGGGTCTTTTGCTGATTGATGAGGATCGAATTGTTTAGAAACTAGCTCGGTCTTCTCTCAACAATATTCCTCAATGAGCTCACGAGATCGAAGCGCGTGGATTGATCTCTTGATCTTTTTTTAGAAGATGACACAGTCTTCTTAGATAGATTCGATTATCTCCAAGATTAGATCCTCCAAGCTCTCTCAAAATGAATGATCTCCCCTCCTTTTATAGGCTAAAAGAGAGAGTTAATGGCCCCTTAATTGTAGGTTAAGTGGCCATTAAAGTAGGAGATAATGGAGAGCGGTTATCACCTGAAAATAGCTCTGAAACGGCTATTAGGCGGACTTCGTGGACTTGGCGAAGTGTGCTTGAAGGTGTGGGCGAAGGTCGCCGCGAGTGTGGGTGCGCCTTCTTCAGAAGTGGACGACTTGGTCTTCGTGGGCGAGCTTCGCCTATGAGTTCAAATTTGACACAGAATTCGACTTTAGACTTGGCCAACTAATGACGCCTTTGGGCTCGGTTTGGGGCGAGCTGCGGGGGTCGACTTGTAGTGAATGTTGACCTCAACCTATTTGAAAGTTTCTAGGATTTTCTCCACCTGAGGAGAGTATTTCCTAGAACTAAGTCTATCTGGAAAGGGCGCAACTGGTTTAAACCTATCAAAATTAGGCTCAGGTTTGGGTTCAAGCTCTTGGTCATTAACAGGGGGTGATTGTTGAGTAGAGTCATCAAAAGGAGAGAGAATTTGTTCTGGTTCAAGGGTTTCATTTGGAGGCATTCTAACTTGGTTATCAACTTGTTTTCCTGACCGTAGTGGATGGATTGCATTTACTTGAGCTTGGTAGGATGAACTTGATCCCGTGTCCTTAGGGTTGGTCACGAGTTGACTCGGAAGTGTTTCTTTTTCTCTCTCACTCGTAGCACTAGCTAGTTGTCCAAGTTGGATTTCTAATCTAGCTATGGCTTGAGTGTTGGAATTGAGAATTTGTCCGGTTGATTGCATAAAGGAATTCAAAGTGTTGGATGTTTGAGTCAACAAGTTGGTGGTTTGTGTAGCGGCCTTAATCATGGTTTCTAAACTCTTTTCCAAAATATTGAGATGTTTATCATGATCAAAGTTTGGAGGAGAATGATTTATAGATTGATGATGAGGAGACTGATTTGGATATGGCAAATTTGGTTGAAATTTGGTTTGAGAACCGAAAGGAACCGTGTTTCCCCTAGAAAATTTATGTGTTGAAGAGGGAGTAAAATTTTAAATTCCGGAGTAGTTTTCCTGATTCCATGCAAAATTCGGGTCATTTCTCCAACCTGAATTGTATGTTGGAGAAAATGGATCATTCCCGGGATGCTAGAATGCAACGTTTACCTGACCTAGTGGATGGTTGTTTCCTAAGAGAGGATATTCCTCTGAAATATGAGATGGAGACAGACAGTTGTGACAACCTGAGGCAGAAACTTGATTGATTTGAGTTGGAGCTTGTTCTTTGATTTCTAAAGCTTCTAACCTATGCATGATTGTAGCCATCTTTGCTTCAGAGGCTATGTTTGTCTCTAAGGAAAGACCACTGAATTTGGGTTGGGGAACTGATGAAATTCTATCATCACAGTGTTTCCATTGCATGGTTTTCTCGGATAAACTCTCTAAAAATTCCCAGGCTTCATCGGCTTTTTTCTTCATGAAATCCCCTTGACACATTGATTCTAAGGAAGTTTTTAAAGAATAATCCAATCTTTCGTAGATAATTTGGCATAATTGTCATTTCTCTAGACCATGGTGAGGACATTGGATAAGAAGGTCTTTAAATTTATCAAAATACTTCCAGAATGGTTCTCCTGGGACTATTTTTAAATTTTGAATGCTATTTCTAAGCTTAACCGTTTTATGGATAGGAAAGAATTTTTTCAGAAAAACAGTAACAAATTCACCTCAAGTTGAGATAGAATTTATGGGTAAGCTATACAACTATTTTTTAGCTTTGTCCTTAAGAGCAACAGGAATAAATAGAAGCTTGATCGCATCCTCGGATAAGTCCCTCATCTTAATCACGAGACAAGCTTCTTCAAATTCAGATTCTACTCCTAAGAATTTTGGAAGCATGTTTACGAAATGCGGTCTAAGTTCGAAATAGGTTCCATTGACATCGGGGAGCTTAATGCAAGATGGGATGGCATTCCTAGCTGGATAACAAATATGTTGAGGAACGGATGGATTAGGATGAGTTATTTTGTTGGTTTCAAAAAATGAATCAACACGGATTAAACGATTGGTATCATCCCTAATCCAAGTTTGCACACACCAAAATAAATTCTTTTTATAGTTTTTTTAAGAAAAATAAAAGTTAGTTTTTTTAGAGAAAAAAAATGATGAGAAAAAGGAAAGGGAAAAAAATTAACTAAAGCAAATCAATGCAACCACTTTTCAATCACTTTAAACTCTAGGGTTAAGCCTAGACTCAACTAGACCAGCTACTAACCAAAAACTCTTTTAATGAAAAGATCGAAGCTTACTCGGTCAGTTAGCCAGGTAATGATAGTACTAGAGGGAGATCAAAGATCAATTAAGTACCTCGTTCCTTGCAAAGCGCTTTACGCAACCCCTAAACCTTGCCTTAGACACCAACTAATCCAAGTAAACTTGAACCGGCTCACTTAAGGATTTCTTATTCCTTAATGAGCTCGAATCCTTAGAGGCCAACGTCTAATGAGTTTTAAAAGGCTTGGATTTGTATAGTGAGGAATTAGTGAGTTGTGGGCTAAGAAAAGGGTGATGAAATCCCTCACCTTATCTTAATTAATGGGTTTTGCCCTTAAGAATAGTTTCAAGTGTGTGTCAAATCAAGATGCTCAAATCACTTTGGTAAATTCCTACTATTATATGCAATGCAATGCTAGAAATTATAAGCAACTACAAAATGATGCAAAAATAAAATCTTTTTATTTTTTAGTTAAGGTTAGCAATCAAACAAATGTGAGAAAGGGAAATGTTGTTTAAAATTATTATCTTGTTAGTAAATATCCAAGTCGAGGGTAAATTTTATTACGGTCAACAAAAATAAAATCTTTTTTATATCCTTATTGTCTCTAATTGTGAGAAACTAACTAAAGGGTGGAATTGAAAATACTAGAAAGAATAGTTACCCACGCAAAAGCAATCCTCGCCTCCTTGAAGGCAATTCTTCAATCTTCAATCTTTAATTCTTCTTCTTCAAAGTTCAAAGTAGTTCCTACACAAGAAAACACACAAGTTAAAGAATCAAAATAGAAAAATTCTAATATAAGCACCTTCCCCGGCAACGGCGCCAAAAACTTGATAGGTAAATAAATGTGAACCTAAATTTACAAGTATACAACCATCAAGTTATAGTATAAAAAATTATCAATCCCACGAGGAAGGTGTTGTAATGAGTTTTATCAAATTCGGTTCTTATGTTGTGTGTGTGACAATTAGGAGTAAAACATGATGAATGTGATTAAAGTGGTTGTGGAGAGATTAGAGAGTGCTATGATTGAGTGCAAATAAAAACAAAATGAGAATGAAAGTGAGTGTGAAGAGATTAAGAGTGTGGAAGTGATAAAATGTAAATAAAAGCAAAATGAGAATGAAAGTGAGGAGATAAAGAGTGGATGTGAATATGTGCAAATAAATCAAAACAAGATTGAGAGAGAGTGTGTGAGAAGTAAAGGAAAATAAAATCAAGAAAAGAAAATCAAGAATAAAGATGAAAATCAAGAAAGTAAAGATGGGGATTCAATTAAAGATATGAGGAATCTAGAATTGAATCCACTAGCTTATCTCACTTATAAAATATGAATTATTATCTTATTATCACATTTTACTTTAGATTTATTAAGTATAGCATATCCTACCACTTTTAAGGCAAGCATAACCTATCCTATTATCATCCAAGCAAAATTAATACTCATGAAAAGAATAACAAAGAGATAGCAATTCTAGAATTTATTAGCATATTCTATCCTATCACTTTTAAGGCAAGCATAGATTCTCCAATTCTTCTTCTATCAATTAGTTCTCTAGTTGATTATCCTAAACATGATCAAGCACAAGAGAATAATCCATAAATTACAAGGGAAATTAATACTAGTTTCATGCAATTCTAGAATTCCTACAAGAGTTTAGTTCCACATCTTTAGAAAATAAAACAAAGAAATAAAAAGAGAGATGAAAAAGGAATAAGAAGAGAAGGACAGGGAATAACAACAATCTAAACTATTGGCAAGAAAATAAATCTATACTACAAAATAAAAACATGACATGAAAGTAAATACATAAAATTAAAGACATAAAAGTAAAGACATTAATGGAAATATACTCTACAAAGCATTAAGAAAGAAAAAAATATTACAAGAAAAGAAAAGAAAGGAATAAAAAGCAAACCCTCATCTTCATCTTATCTTCATCTTCATCCTCTTTTCATCCTTGGACAAAGAGAAAAAAGAAAATATGAAGGGGTGAAAATATATATTTTTTAATTGCAATTATAAGTTATAAATTTAGAAGGTCTTCTCAATTAAGAGTAACCCTCCTATCCAAAAGAAGTTATTACAAAATATTTCACACCTCAAACCTCTCACTCTACCCCTCTATTTATAGCCTACAGCAATGAAGGAGAACCCTTGGATGAAACTTGGCAACAAAGGAATCAAATCTAGCCATTGATTTGAAACTGTCGTTCACCAATCGGTTGGCCGATCGATTGGCCAATCGGTTGGCAAACCGATTGGTTAGTGCCAGATTGGTTTTTTTGTTGATTTCTTGACCCGATTTCTTCATGGATCCTTGTCTTTTCTTGGGCCTTCTTTTGTCTCCGTATTTGGGCTTCAATAAATGGTAGAAAATCAGGGAGTTTGAGTCTTTTAGGCTTTTATTCATTATTTCACCATTAACCTGTAAATTAAGATAAAAATAATTATTTGTGGTATATTTATTTGTATAAAATAGATGATGAGGGTATAAAATTACAATAAAAATGTGATTATCAACCTCTTGGTTATGCTTGCACCATTTTTGATGTCGGGCAATGAACGGATACAAGTTTTGCCATCTATTTCTCCTTCCACCACGGATGCCATAGTGGTTTCCACTGGAGCAGGTCCTTCCAGTCACATAGAGGTTCCTCAATCTCCTGATCTTGAAGACTTGGTCAAGGTAGAGATAACGATCTTGACGGGGAGCTTGATGAGTCTGTTTAACCAGAGTGTTGTCGTGGCCTTGAAATCTCAGAGAGAGTTGTCCACCCGCACTCTTAAACTGCTGAGAGATCAACTGGGAGTTTTGGTGTCGGTTGCTGGTCTCGCTCGTACCGAGCCCTTCAGGATAGCAATAGACATGGTCGAGATCTATTGTCGAGAGCTGCAAACTCTTCGTGTGGCCGACCTTGATGGCATGGCCAAGCTTGAATTCTGTCGTTTGTCAGAAACTCACTGCAAGGCCAGTGCATCTACTCGTGTGGAAATAGAGCGGATCAGTGTGAGAGTTCAAAATGTGAATGATAGCATTGCCTCCACTGAAGGTTATCAAGCCAAGCTCCAAAGCGCTATCCAAGAAAAGGATGTAGTGATCGATGAAGCTAGGGCAACCATTGCTGTGGCTCAGGCACGTCTGGATGTAGCTCAATGCCAGAAGGAGGAGCTTGAATATTACTAGGCTAAGTTCAACAGGAAGTGGGACTCTCAAGTTGCGGAGCTTCAGGCTGAGATGAAGAGGTTTTCCGTCATCAGGTCACAGGCTGCTACTATTGACCCTCGGATCTTAAAGGAGAGAGCTCAAAAGAGTGCTCGTGATGTTAGGGACTCCAAAATGGCTGAGTGTGTTGCATAGATACACACTTTTTACCCACTTTTTCTGTAAGAGTCTTTTGTAACCGTTTAGCCCTTCAATTAAAAGAACTTTTTGTCTCCTTAAAGGTGTATGCACGATAGAGGTGTAGTGTTAACATAGGGTTATGACATCTTTGCTGGGGATTGCGATCAAACTGATAGAGGTGTAGTGTTAACATAACGGTTTGATCAAACATATACTGTTCAGAGGTGTAATGTTAACATGACAGTATAGGGATATTTGATAGAGGTATAATGTTAACCAGTCAAATAGAATAACCGACAGGGGTGTAATGTTAACCGGTCGGTTTAAAAGAGTCCAAAGGACGACTACCGTTTGGAAGTACAATGTTAACTTAACGGTAGGAAATCGATGGAAGTGTAACGTTAACTAATCAATTTTTGATATGAGCGAATTGACAGAGGTGTAATGTTAACCGGTCAAATTTGCTAAGACAAGTTGACAGAGGTGTAATGTTAATCGATCGACGAAAAGGTCTACCAGAGGTGTAATGTTAACCAGTCAGATCATTTAAGATGAGAAATCGTTCAGAGGTGTAATGTTAGCCTGACGATTTGATCAAATTAGTACTATTCAGAGGTGTAATGTTAACATGACAGTAGGAGGATATATTTGGAGTTGACACTATTCAGATATGTAATGTTAACATGATAGTGATGGATATATTTAGAGTTGACACTGTTCAGAGGTGTAACGTTAACATGACAGTGATGGTGTATCCGGAGTCAAGCAGAGGTGTGGTGTTAACTTGATGACTCACTGGGGATTTAACTTGATGACTCTCTGGTGATAATGTTCTTCAGTTGTCATTTTCTCGGCAATGGTGATTCTTAGTGACGGAACCTGAATTTCCAGAGGGATCAGGGCTTCGCATCCGTAGACCAAGGAAAATGGCGTTGAGCTAGTGGGAGTGCGGACTGTTATTCGATAAGCCCATAAACACTCTCCAAGTTTCTCATCCCAATCTCGTTTGTTGGAGGCGGCGAACTTCTTTAAAAGCTTAATGATGGTTTTGTTGAAAGCTTCAGCTAGACCGTTAGCAGCTGGGTTGTATGGCGTAGAAGCCACATCTTAAATTCTGAACTTGTTGCAGAATTTGAAGAACAGTCGACTAGTGAACTGCGGACCGTTGTCGTGAATGATTCGTCTAGGAACGCTGAATCTGTATATCACGTGATGTCTCAAGAATTTGATCACTTGAGATATTTTGACTTCTCTAAGGGAAACAGCTTCAGCCCATTTGGAGAAGTAGTCTGTGATGGCCAGGATGAATCGATGACCTTTGGCAGAAGGTGGGCTGATCGGCCCGATAATGTCCATACCCCAAGCTTCAAACGGCCATGAGGTGACGGTCGGATGCAATTCTTCTGGAGGTTCATGTAGGAAATCAGCATGGATTTCACGCATGACATCGTTTAGTATATGCTACCGCATCTGCTATCATTGTCAGCCAGTAGTAACCTAGATGACGAAGTCGGTCCCAAGTTTTGGACTGGTTGTTGAGCCCCACATGTATAGTTGTGGGCTTGTTTTAATGCTTCTCGAGCTTAACTTGATGACTCATCGGGATTTAACTTGATGACTCACCGGGATTTAACTTGATGACTCACCGGGATTTAACTTGATGACTCACCGGGATTTAACTTGATGACTCACCGGGATTTAACTTGATGACTCATCGGGATTTAACTTGATGACTCATCGGGATTTAACTTGATGACTCACCGGGATTTAACTTGATGACTCATCGGGATTTAACTTGATGACTCATCGGGATTTAACTTGATGACTCACCGGGATTTAACTTGATGACTCTCTGGTGATAATGTTCTTCAGTTGTCATTTTCTCGGCAATGGTGATTCTTAGTGACGGAACCTGAATTTCCAGAGGGATCAGGGCTTCGCATCCGTAGACCAAGGAAAATGGCGTTGAGCTAGTGGGAGTGCGGACTGTTATTCGATAAGCCCATAAACACTCTCCAAGTTTCTCATCCCAATCTCGTTTGTTGGAGGCGGCGAACTTCTTTAAAAGCTTAATGATGGTTTTGTTGAAAGCTTCAGCTAGACCGTTAGCAGCTGGGTTGTATGGCGTAGAAGCCACATCTTAAATTCTGAACTTGTTGCAGAATTTGAAGAACAGTCGACTAGTGAACTGCGGACCGTTGTCGTGAATGATTCGTCTAGGAACGCTGAATCTGTATATCACGTGATGTCTCAAGAATTTGATCACTTGAGATATTTTGACTTCTCTAAGGGAAACAGCTTCAGCCCATTTGGAGAAGTAGTCTGTGATGGCCAGGATGAATCGATGACCTTTGGCATAAGGTGGGCCGACGTCCGATAATGTCCATACCCCAAGCTTCAAACGGCCATGAGGTGACGGTCGGATGCAATTCTTCTGGAGGTTCATGTAGGAAATCAGCATGGATTTCACGCATGACATCGTTTAGTATATGCTACCGCATCTGCTATCATTGTCAGCCAGTAGTAACCTAGATGACGAAGTCGGTCCTGAAGTTTTGGACCTGGTTGTTGAGCCCCACATGTATAGTTGTGGGCTTGTTTTAATGCTTCTCGAGCTTCACTTGGTGATAAGCATCGAAGCAAAATACCATCAAAAGATTGTCGGTACAAAGTCTGCGTGGCAGAATCATAGAAGAAGCACAGAGCTCTTCTTTGAATGGAGACAGCCTGCTTCGGATTATCTGGTAGAATTCCATGCAGGACGTAGTCAATGATTGGGAATAGCCAATCATTACCTTCGAAGCGGGTTGGCATGACATGCACTTCGTTGGCTTCAAGAATATGCTCCGGGGAGCATAACTCATGGCTGGCCACAGTAATGCGCCTAGTGGATTTGGGCGCCAAGACAAGTGTGGCCACAAGGGATGCCAAAGCATCTGCATGAGTGTTCTCGAGGTGAGCTACATAGATGATATAAAAACCTTTGAATGACTGAGCGAGCCTTGTTGCCGGTTGGCGAACCTCATATTCTCCTTTAATTTGATTCATGATCAGCTTGGAGTCACCATGAGCTTCATGATATTTAATGCCCACGTCTTGAGCGAGTTGTAGGCCGATTACAAGGGCATTATACTCGGCTACATTATTGGAACATGGCTCGGTTATTGAGTAGGCCCGAGGAAGAACATGTCCATGGGGGTCGATCAGCACTACCCCCACTCCTACGACAATTGCTCCCTTGTGGTTGTGTCTTGATGCCCCATCAAAGTACAGCTACCATATCTGGTGGTCTAAGATAGCGTTTGACTCAAAGACCTCATCTGGGATGTCTTCATAAATTTGGAACACTCTGGAATGGGGTGCTCTGCCGAAACGTCGGCTATTGCTTGACCTTTGATAGCTTTCTGTGGCACGAATGTCATGTCATGCTGTGAGAGCAGTGTCGCATCTTTTGAATCGCGAAGACCAATGCTAAACATTCCTTCTCGACTGGATTATACCGATGCTTGGCGCCAATCATAGTCCAGCTGAGGTAGTAAATGGCTTGTTCATGACTATTGTCATCTTTCTGAGCAAGGAGTGCTCCCAGAGAATGGTCCATCGCTCGGACATACACTAGGAATGGTTTACCTGATACTGGTGCAGCTAGGACCGGCGGCTTCGTGAGATAACCTTTGACCTTGTTAAAAGCTTCTTGGCAGGCGTCGTCCCAAATGAACGAAACACCTTTCTTCATGAGTCTTTGAAATGGTTGATATTTCCTAGACAAATTGGCGATAAACCTTCGGATGTAGGCTAATCATCCTTGCAGACCTCTAAGCTCTTTAAGATTCCTCGGAGGTAGCATCTCTTGGATGACTTTTACTTTTTTGGGGTCGACATGTATTCCCTTGGATGTGACAATAGATCCTAGGAATTTGCATGATGATACCCCCAGGAAGGATTTGGTTGGATTCATCTTGAGTTGGTGCTTTCGCATGATTTCGAACACCGTTCTCAAGTCATCGGTGTGGTCTTGCTTGTGACGAATTTTGATCGTGAGGTGGTCGACGTAGCATTCCACTGTCTTGCGCAGATATGCATGGAAGATTGTGTTCATGGCGCATTGATAAGTAGCTCCAGCATTCTTTAGTCCGAAGGGCATTACTGTGTAGCAGAATACTCCTAAGGGTGTTCTGAAGGCCGTGTGCTTTTGATCATCTGGATGCATTTTGATTTGATTGTATCTAGAGAATCCATCCATGAAGGACATTCTCTCAAACCTACACGTATTGTCAACCATGACATTCATGATAGGGAGAGAAAATTCATCTTTCAGACAAGCGAGGTTGAGATCACGGAAATCAATGCAAATTCAGATCTTGCCCTCTTTTTCATCACCACCACAATATTGGCTAGCCAATCGAGGTGTTGTTCTTCATGGATGAATCCACATTCAATGAGTTTGCGGATTTTCTTTTCGATCTGCTCCATCAACTCGGGACAAAAATGTCATTGCTGTTGCTTGACCGGCTTAACGCTAGGGTTGATGTCAAGGCGATGTACAGCCATGCATGGCCTAGGCCCGACATGTCTTCATAGCTCCAGATGAAGACATCGATGTACTCTCATAGGAGGACTATGAGTTCTTCCTTCTCGACGGGTGATAGACTTTCACTGCTAAAGATGGGCTTGGGGTTGGTTTCGTCGCCTATGTTGATTTGAACTATTTTTCTTCAGTGGGTGGTTCTCTGACTTCAAAACGTGACTCTCATTGATTTTCAAGCTGTTTTGCCCATGAATCATCTTTAAGATCCTCGAATACTTTAGATTCATGAAGATCCATGGTTAATTTGTATGAAACCATGTTGGTCGTGAACAAGGCTCCGAGGCTGATGTCAGAATCCCAATTGGACGCGTCTGAAGAGCTTCTTAAAAAGTCATCAGATGCTGGTCCTGTTTATGACTTGACTTTGTGACAAATGTAACCAAGACCACGTTTGGCCCGATTGTAATAATCGAAAGCTTCGCCTTCTGGTGTAAAGGGGATCAAAGGGACTCGTAGTCCTCTATTGAAATTTAACCCTTATTTCGCAGCAAGGCTGTATCCCATCTTTCCTATAATCTGTTGAGACTGCTGGCTATATCGAGAGAATTTCGGTGTTGCTTTAGCTTCTTCATCGAGTTCGAAAAGTGAGGTTGTGTCTCAACTTTCCCAAAAATGATCGGATTCAGGTTGTTCCCTTTGGGTAGAACCATAAAGGTGGCATGTTCCGAGTTGTCTAGCTGCTTGAGAGCGGAGTACGACTCGTTTATCAGCATATGTAACACCGGTTCTAAAGCTAGCTTGGCCATCAGAATTTCCATCTTGAGTTTTCAGACTCAAAGTCTAAAGAGTAATTGTAAGTAAACTCTTCTTCATTAAAGATCCAATCGCCCTGATCGTCGACAGATTGGTCAATACAGAGGTCTTCTAGGGTAATTCTAAGTGGATCTATCTCCCAGATTGAATCATCAATGGGATCTACCTCGACATCTGCTTTATTACCGCTATCCTCATCATTGGGAAGGACAATCTCGATTGTGTGATTTTTATCATACAAGAGAGAATCGGTGAAGTAATTCTCCACCCCTTTGAAAGGGTGCTTTTCAGCTTCGACTCTCTGCTGGACCCCTTGTTCATCAATGTATTTGAAATACTGATGAAGTGTTGAAGGGACAAGCTTGTTGGAGTGAATCCAAGGTCGTCCGAGCAGAAGGTTGTAAGGTGTCTCGACATCGATGACATAGCAAGTCACTTCCGTCTTTAGATTCTTAATTTGACACTTAAGTCGGATCTTTCCAAGAAATCGGCTACTGCTGGAGTTAAAGCCGAGTATGGTCACAGAAGTCTTTGAGAGCTTGTGAAGGGGGATTCCTAGAAAGCTCAAGAGTCTTCGCGGAATTATGCTCAAGTCAGAGTCTGGATCGATGAGGATCCTTTCGACCCTTGACGACCCTATATACGAGTATAGTAGAGAGGTTGATTGTGATGATGATCTTTGACAAGCATGTCCTCTGGGGTGAGGGTGATGTAAGGCATCTACTGTCGACATTGATAGCACTGCTCATGTCCTTCATCTTGAGGAGGTTCAGTCATACGGGCATGAAACGCCTCACTGTCATTCAAGGCTTCTTTCTAAGCCTCTCTCGTATCCTTAGACAAACGTAAGAATTCGTACAAGGTAATACTAGCTGGAATGTTGGCAAGTTGAGCCATGATGTCATATTTGAACGGGGCCTTAGGGTCACTTGGAGGACATTGTAAGGCCTTATCGAACCGAGTCTCCTTCTGCTTGGCCGGTTCGGGTTGTTTGGACGTACCCGGCTGGTCATAATCTCTTAGGTAACCTTTTTCGGATCTCGTCCTTGTCAGAGCCACTTTCTCTCCCTCTAAGTCAGTGAGTGAAGTGATGTGCATAGATTCCCCTTCATTGATTGCGGAGATGGCATTACAAGCCTTCATCTTACGCTTGGACTTGGACTTCTAAAGAGTCCAATCTTCATCTTGAAGAAGGTCGGGATGTACCAACATTATTTCTCCTCTTGTCGTGGTGAGAGGAATCAAGTCTTGGCTTTGCTGGTTTTGGCGGTCATAATTTACCACCTCCATTTTTGTAGTAGGAATGAGGACAACGCCGTTTTGGGCTTGAATTTCCGGCATGGAGTCAAACTGGAGTGTCACCATGTTGGCAGTGACCTTCTTTTGATTGGGTTTGAGCTTAAGGATCACTGATTCGATGAATGTTTAGATCTTATCCTTGAGGATATAGCAATTCTTCGTCGGGTGTCCTAACATCCTGTGATAGAAATAGTAGTTGGGGTCATCGGTTTTTCTGACTTCTTTGAGGCGTCGAGTTTTTGGAAGCTTCAGACGATTCCCTTTGTTGAGGACATGGAAGATGGCTACTGTATGTTCATCCTTGAATAAATAATTGCACTGAAAGTTCTTCCTTAGTTCTCTTTGTTGATTATTATTGAAATTCTGGACCCCAACTGCGAAAGTCTCTTTGGCTTTCGGTTGTGATGTTTGCCCTTGTTTGCCCTTGTTGCCCTTGAAGTTGGTGCGG
Organism: Asparagus setaceus; assembly: GCA_012295165.1. NCBI lineage: Eukaryota > Viridiplantae > Streptophyta > Magnoliopsida > Asparagales > Asparagaceae > Asparagus > Asparagus setaceus. Next base: position 38,581,119 of record CM022704.1, read on the forward strand.
GGCTCAAACTTGTTGAAATATTCTGATGACTTTTCAGCTATCTCAGCTTGTTCCATCAAATCTTTCCAAGTGTGGGCGGTGACAGCACCCATGTGAGCTTCAATTCAAGCCAGAAAGTTGTGCCGGCAAGTTTGAAGCAGGTTCGGTAGAAGCATATCCCAACATCGCAATGTCAAGTTGCAGTACCTTTTGATGTATTCACTAACTGTCTAATTTCTGTTTTGTTTCTCGGAAAGGAGTTTGCCCATAGTAACATCAGATTGTTCCTCGTGAAATTGCGAGAGGAATTTGGATTCCAAATCTGCCCAAGATCTGATCAAACCTTCAGGCAAGTTCTAAAACCAATCAAAGGCTACCCCCTGAAGGGTGCCAATAAAAAGACGTGCCTTACTGGCATCGTTATCTACTACATTCCCAGTTTGCTGATGGAAGTAGTAGATATGGTGGTTCGTAGACCCTTTGCCATCAAACGCATGTAACATAGGTGGCTTGAACTTCATCGGGTAGGGAACCATGTCCCACTCAACGGGATAAGGTCGGATGATTCCAACCTTCTTGAGTTTAGTTTGTTGAGAAAGAACATTGAGCTGCTTCTGGATATCTTCCAAGGCTTTCGTTTCCTTGCTTGGCTTTGAAGATATCGTTGCTTCTGACTTCGTATGTTCAGAATCTGCGTCGTCTTGGTGTTCTTGATCTTCTTCTGGAAGGTCTTCGCCAATTGGCCTTTTCCCTTTTGAAGAACTTGCTTGAGGATGAGGATTCAACAAGAGTTGCTCAATCATCTTTTCTAGGCGTTCGATCCGGTCATCCGCCTCTTTCTTCTGAATTGCCATTTGAGTCAGAATGTCATCTCGGTCTGTTACATTTACTTCCCACCGCTGTTCTTGACTTGAACTAGGGGTTGGATTAGATGCTATGGCCGAGTTGGCATTGCTAGAGGTTGGTTGATTTGCTTGAGACGAAGATTGCGGTGTTTGTATGGAGGACTAGTCAAAAGGAATCGCCGCTCTTCTTCTTAGCCTGGTGTTACGATACACACCCTCAGCTTCTGGAAGTATGGAGCCGATGCTAGGAGAATATATTAGATCAAGTGAGCTATTCGTACTTTCCTCATCGTCTCTGGAGGTTACACTTGTCATGTTGACAGTGAATACCTGTGTCTTGCCCCTTCGGGCACGTCGTCGTCGTTTAGTCCGAACCTCCGAAGGCTCAGGAACATGACCGAGACGGTTGAAGACTGATTGTTTGCATTGGCAACTCTTTTGCACTGTCGAGACCACTTCTCTGAGGGTTGAACAATGCTGACATTGGCGAGCTCTCTTCAGAGTTATGAATTCTCTTAGATTAATGTTGGTGCCAACTTTGCTGGTCGTGGCCTTAGAATGCGACCGCCGCTTACGACGACGCTGGCCAGATGTTTGTCCAACGAGATTATCAACGATGATTTTATTCCTCTGAGGGAATTTTGATGAAGAATTACCCCCATTCTTAGCTTCTATTAGGGACGCATAGTGAACGTCGCGAGATGCTTTGAATCGAGCTCCTAAAGTAGTTGTAGACTGGAGCCCGAGATCAGATATGTTAACATCTTGATCTTTACTCAAGGCGAGAGTCGAATTTCCTTCGCTCTTGGTGAAGTTCGTTTGGCTTCCAGCTAAGCTCAAACTATCTTCGACGAAGGTTGCTTTTACACATGTGGGGGTCATTTTAGACCCGAGACTCGCACTGCGGTGAATTCTATGGCAACTGCGTACAACTACCATTGAAGAGCTTTTGTTCATGGAGATAGACTCCTCGAACTTCTCTTGGTCGAATTCAATGACCAGCGTTTTAGCAAAAGACCCGAGGGTCTTAGTGTCGGCTTGCGACACAATCTTCTTATCGGTTGAGAAGGAAGTCCCCAGCAGAGTCGCCATCCTATTTTGAGTTCTATGTATATTATAATTAACACAGATTACAATAAAAGAATTACAATTGAAACGAAGAAAAATTTTATATTTCCTGGGGGTTCTTGTCTGTGTGCCGGTGGAGCGTGAGTCTTATACTCCGTTGACGAGCTGACTAAGGTGATGGGTCTTTTGCTGATTGATGAGGGTCAAATTGTTTGGAAGCTAGCTCAGTTTTCTCTTAACAATATTCTTGAATGAGCTCACGAGCTCGATGCGCGTGGATTGATCTCTTGATCTTTTTTTTAGAAGATGACACAATCTTCTTAGATAGATTCGACTATCTCCAAGATTAGATCCTCCTACCTCTCTCAAAATGAATGATCTCCCCTCCTTTTATAGGCTAAAAGAGAGAGTTAATGGCCCCTTAATTGTAGGTTAAGTGGCCATTAAAGTAGGAGATAATGGGGAGCAGTTATCCCTTGAAAATAGCTCTAAAATGACTATTAGGCGGACTTCGTGGACTTGGCAAAGTTCACTTGAAGGCGGCACAGTCACGTGAATGTGGATGCCTTCTTTGGAAGTGGACGACTTGGTCTTCGTGGTCGAAGCCGCTTATGAGTTCGAATTGACACAAAATTCGACTCTAGGCTTGGCCAACTAATGACGCCTTTGGACTCGGTCGAGGCTGCGGGGTCGACTTCGTGTCGACTTGGTCAAGTTGAGTCAATATGAGGTTCTTGATGAGGTTCGCTTTAGTCGTTGGCCGAGCTTGGCTATAGCTTGTTGTGGGCTTGGCTTTAGGCCCATTTGCAGTGTTTAGCCCATAGGCGTTAACTCCTTGGGTCCAGGCTGATCATCGGCCTAAGTGAAAATACGTTTTGACTATCTACAGGATCTCCCTAAAGAAAACACATAACAAATACTATAAGTGTATGGTATCTTGTACCCCAGATCTAATCAACCATGTCTACTCAAGTACCTTCAATCCCTTGAAGAAGCGTACATGAACACTGTAGTCTACCCTCGATTCATCGTACTCTTAAATCCTATCCCCAACATAAATAAAAGTTGGCTAAGTGATGCAATCAAGAGACATGTCAATCAATCTTCCTCTGGCCCTGAATAGTTGAGCGTGTTAATCACCCACTTTTCTGATACTGTCCCGTATGCGTGGTATTGTCTCATCGCAGTAGGAAACAGCAACAAAAGTAGCTCTAGACAGCTCAGTGCCCTCCATTACTAGTGGACATCAACAGGGTTCACATAGCAAGAGAGCATGGATCCATCCTTCGACCTCCTTATATCCGATCTAAGCACACGTTGTATGGCAACATGCTACGATATTATTTTTCTCTCCCTGAGAGCATATATCATTAAATGAATACCGTACAAACCTAAGTTCCATGATCTCTTGATCTTTTTTAGAAGATGACACAATCTTCTTATCGGTTGAGAAGGAAGTCCCCAGCAGAGTCGCCATCCTATTTTGAGTTCTATGTATATTATAATTAACACAGATTACAATAAAAGAATTACAATTGAAACGAAGAAAAATTTTATATTTCGGGGTTCTTGTCTCAGGTGCTTATGGAGCGTGAGTCTTATAATTCGCTGACGAAATGACTAAGGTGATGGGTCTTTGTCGATTGATGAGGGTCAAATTGTTTGGAAGCTAGCTCAGTTTTCTCTTAACAATATTCTTGAATGAGCTCACGAGCTCGATGCGCGTGGATTGATCTCTTGATCTTTTTTAGAAGATGACACAATCTTCTTATCGGTTGAGAAGGAAGTCCCCAGCAGAGTCGCCATCCTATTTTGAGTTCTATGTATATTATAATTAACACAGATTACAATAAAAGAATTACAATTGAAACGAAGAAAAATTTTATATTTCGGGGTTCTTGTCTCAGGTGCTATGGAGCGTGAGTCTTATACCCGCTGACGAAATGACTAAGGTGATGGGTCTTTTGTCGATTGATGAGGGTCAAATTGTTTGGAAGCTAGCTCAGTTTTCTCTTAACAATATTCTTGAATGAGCTCACGAGCTCGATGCGCGTGGATTGATCTCTTGATCTTTTTTAGAAGATGACACAATCTTCTTATCGGTTGAGAAGGAAGTCCCCAGCAGAGTCGCCATCCTATTTTGAGTTCTATGTATATTATAATTAACACAGATTACAATAAAAGAATTACAATTGAAACGAAGAAAAATTTTATATTTCGGGGTTCTTGTCTCAGGTGCTATGGAGCGTGAGTCTTATATTCGCTGACGAAATGACTAAGGTGATGGGTCTTTGTCGATTGATGAGGGTCAAATTGTTTGGAAGCTAGCTCGTTTTCTCTTAACAATATTCTTGAATGAGCTCACGAGCTCGAGCGCGTGGATTGATCTCTTGATCTTTTTTAGAAGATGACACAATCTTCTTATCGGTTGAGAAGGAAGTCCCCAGCAGAGTCGCCATCCTATTTTGAGTTCTATGTATATTATAATTAACACAGATTACAATAAAAGAATTACAATTGAAACGAAGAAAAATTTTATATTTCGGGGTTCTTGTCTCAGGTGCTATGGAGCGTGAGTCTTATACCCGCTGACGAAATGACTAAGGTGATGGGTCTTTTGCTGATTGATGAGGGTCAAATTGTTTGGAAGCTAGCTCAGTTTTCTCTTAACAATATTCTTGAATGAGCTCACGAGCTCGATGCGCGTGGATTGATCTCTTGATCTTTTTTTTAGAAGATGACACAATCTTCTTAGATAGATTCGACTATCTCCAAGATTAGATCCTCCTACCTCTCTCAAAATGAATGATCTCCCCTCCTTTTATAGGCTAAAAGAGAGAGTTAATGGCCCCTTAATTGTAGGTTAAGTGGCCATTAAAGTAGGAGATAATGGGGAGCAGTTATCCCTTGAAAATAGCTCTAAAATGACTATTAGGCGGACTTCGTGGACTTGGCAAAGTTCACTTGAAGGCGTGGGCACAGGTCGCCGTGAATGTGGATGCGCCTTCTTTGGAAGTGGACGACTTGGTCTTCGTGGTCGAGCTTCGCCTATGAGTTCGAATTCGACACAAAATTCGACTCTAGGCTTGGCCAACTAATGACGTCTTTGGACTCGGTCAGGGGCGAGCTGCGGGGGTCGACTCGTGTCTGACTTGGTCAAGTTGAGTCAATATGAGGTTCTTGATGAGGTTCGCTTTAGTCGTTGGCCGAGCTTGGCTATAGCTTGTTGTGGGCTTGGCTTTAGGCCCATTTGCAGTGTTTAGCCCATAGGCGTTAACTCCTTGGGTCCAGGCTGATCATCGGCCTAAGTGAAAATACGTTTTGACTATCTACAGGATCTCCCTAAAGAAAACACATAACAAATACTATAAGTGTATGGTATCTTGTACCCCAGATCTAATCAACCATGTCTACTCAAGTACCTTCAATCCCTTGAAGAAGCGTGCATGAACATCGTAGTCTACCCTCGATTCATCGTGCTCTTAAATCCTATCCCCAACATAAATAAAAGTTGGCTAAGTGATGCAATCAAGAGACATGTCAATCAATCTTCCTCGCCCCGAATAGTTGGCGTGTTAATCACCCACTTTTACGTCTTGTCCGTATCGTGGTATTGTCTCATCGCAGAGGGAAACAAAGAACAAAAGTAGCTCTAGGCATTTCGGTGCCCTCCATTACTAGTGGACATCAACAGGGTTCACATAGCAAGAGAGCATGGATCCATCCTTCGACCTCCTTATATCCGATCTAAGCACACGTTGTATGGCAACATGCTACGATATTATTTTTCTCTCCCTGAGAGCATATATCATTAAATGAATACCGTACAAACCTAAGTTCCATGACCCTGTGATGAACTCGTTTGGCCATATCGCCCAGCGATATGCCTGGGATCCCACGACAAGCCTGCACCTCGTGCGTCAACTCAGACCCCTAGTCTGGCTGATATTAAATAGGTAAAGTGGATGTGGGGTTTCCACTGTGGTCACTTCAAAGTATACGTATATAGCAACCTCATCCTGACCTAGGCAGGGCAACCAATAGAGTGCTCCCACTATCGTCATACCCAGTAATACAACAATGTTGCCATTGCTTCAAGCCAAATGGTATCCAATACTCGGTCTCAGTTTCGGCAACTGCTACAACTCCGAAGGGGATCTCTTGTGTTATAAGAGCTCCTACCTACAGATGAAGTTTCTAATGGTGCGCCCAGTGCCCTTTGTGTGCCCTATACACATCATATACAGATATACTCCATGCCAAAAATAATCAAGCAATAGTTAGACATTAGCAATCCTAGATATGCACATACGAAAAGAATCAAAATAAATATAATGTCTTATAAAGTCGTCATCCATAATATCCCAAGTATCTGAGGTCTCAACTAGAATAAAATCATCATTAAAGATGTAGCCTATGAGGTTCAAGTGTGTTGCCCTAGCCGTTCCTAAACCATTCTCTTTATCAGTAGATCCCCGATTATCTAACTCGTAGAGATACACAACACGACCTCTTCTGTCTCTTAGCTCTTAAAGAAATGGTACCCGGTCTAGATTTTATTCAACTTTCCAAACTAATTTGGGTCTATTGAATAAATAACAATCGACATGCTATCACAATAGAGAATCACACCATTGTCTATATGTCAAACAATAGACAGATTCTCTGAGAATCTGCACAATGAGACTGTCTCTAGTGCTATTGTGTATATCACCGCATATTTCGCCCTTGGTGAAAATAGGTTGTACAATATTATTTCTTACTACTCTATGAAATGGCCCTCCCATTCAGCAAGAAAATATGACCAGAAGAAGACACTCGCTCATCCAGATCATCGACCCAGTTGACATCTGTATATATCCATAGGTGAGTGTCAATTCAATCATAGCATAATATACAAGTGCAGTCTCAATCAAATATTTGAGGATCCTCTTGACTCATCCCAATGAGTCATACTAGAATTGGATCGATGTCTACCCATCAATCGTACTGTAAAGATGTATCGGGTCTTATAGAAATATATGACTACCGACTACACTCTTATAAAGGATAATAAACATTCACTTCTTCTCTGCTTTACAGTTGGAGCATAGCTCTAAACTTAGAGTATAACTCTTAGCGATTGGAGTCCCAATGGTCTCCATGTTATGCCCAGCTAGCAATATGTCATCAACTTATGATAATAAGATCTCAAACTCTTATCAGCTCGATGCACGTAGACATGATTGTCCTGATCGATCATCATAAAATGATAACCTAGTATGATCTAATATAATAAAAAATACTACACATTAGGATATTGTTGCAAGTTTTAGGTAGAGATCTTTAGCTTGGGCACCAAGTGCTCGGGTCCCTTTACTTTGAAACATATACGTCAATCCACTTAGATCTCTGATTCCAGTTCTCATAGAGAAAAGCTGTCTCAGCGTCCATTTGGACTAGTTCAAGATCCCTATCTTCCTCATGAACTCAAGCTACCCTTCCGTTGTTGCTTTCTACTTTTTCGTTGTAGATCAAGAAATAGCATCCTCATATGGTTTAGGTTCTTCAGTAACATACGATGATGCCATGAATGTTTCCTCTGAATATCAAAATATCATGTGAGTACTAGTCCATGGGACGATCAATGAGGCAATAGAGATTTCTTAGATGGCTCCGAGTCATCTAAAGGTATCTTGCTCCCACTGTCCCCAAGAGGTAGAGGAACCATCCTCTTCCAGCGCTAGCCTTATGACAGTCTCCCTAGTCTAGTATGCTCCCAAATGCTAAAATACTTCTTCTTTATGCGGAGAATTCCTCCCTGAGGAACTCAATATCTACAACTCTCTTAGTCATAGTCTCATCATATTACTCACATTTAAACTCATCCTATATAGTATTCAAAATTAGTGTACAGACATATACATCGTCCCTCTGGGGTCCAACTTCTCATACCAATGAGAAGCAGTGTGTATGTGAGCAAAGCACCCACATGGACGTAGTGATCCAACACTAGCCCTTGGCTGTCCATGACTCATAGTGTGTAGACTGTACTAATCTAGAAGTTACACAGTTCAGAACAAATGCCGCTATCAATAGTGCATCTTTCCGAAACCAAATGGGTGGATATTCTAAACTATATCTAGCAGAACCGTATTCCTCACTTCTGCAACACCATTTTGTTACAGAATATAGGTTATCATCAACTATTTAACTTTTCTCTTCTCTTAACACAGTTCCTTAAATTGGTCAGATAGCTACTCTATCTCGCAACTAGTACACAAAGCTCTAATACTTTTGCTTAATTGATTTTTCACCTTGCTAATCTAGTGATTGAAATAAATCCAAGCCTTTAACTAGGTATAAAATCGAATACACATCACCGCAGATAGAGTACTAGCATATAATCATGAGGGATTAAGGTGCTCCACTTTGTACCTTCATAAATATCAGTCAGTGTATATAAGAGTGTACTAATTGCAACGGATTAGTTGTTGGCCTTGCCAAAAGACTTCTTAGTGATTTTACTAATGAGACTATACTTGTAGGTGGATAAAAACATCTTGGTACACATACCAAGGAGGTCACCCATGGCGAGCCTATATGTTTCCTCCAATGTGACGTAGACTATAATAACATAAGTTAGATCCTATCTTAATTCATGATACAAGGCAAAATAGAAGATAAACTCAGTTATCTTATAATCAATCACATTCTAAAAGCAACTAAGAGATTAGCTTGACGTCCTATATGATGCAAATAATCCAAGAAGTAAATCTATGTAAGTCACCCACATATGGGAAACTAACATGAATCATATAAGCCTGCTTACTAAGAGATGATTCCTCAAATATAGTGGGAGTATTACAAGATTTATTTATTTTCTAAACTCGGAGAAAACCTTTATGCATCGGTGCCCAGCACCATTATATAATCTCCCATTAAATCTTTCTACTTCTATTTTGGAATCGTTTGGAACTCAACAAGCAAGTCTCTGCCCCGTAGATGAAATCAATGAGTCCCGAGTTTTATCGGTTGTACGACCTCATGCATGAAATGATTAGTTTTCTGCAGTCAAAATAATTAGTCTTGCTCATATTTATTGGTTTCTTTATCCTTTTAATTGACTTCTTTTATTTCAGAATCCATTCTTAAAATCTCCCGGGCTACCCGCTGCAGCTAGGCTCCTATCCATGCGCATCAGGTATTCAGCTACCAAAGCCAAAGTAGACATGTTAGCATTGAACACGCCCGGTGTTTAGACTCCAATTTCACTTTCACTTGCACATGCACAGAAGTTGTCACATCTACTATGTGCAATAGAAGTACTACATGTCTTTCCAAGAGTTATGAAAAACCCTGATAACCTCCCGGATCTGCTGCTCCTAGCACGATGCAATTCCAGCTATCTCATGATCCATGATCATAAAGGTTATCATCCAAAGGTGAATTTGATGTTCTGTCCAGTAGATATATTATTTGAATCCAAATAAATAATAAGAACTTGAATCCTCATCGGAGAGCCATATTCGAATCTGGCATTAAGAGCATCCCGAAGCCTTTTGCATTCGAATAATCCTCAAACTCCCCGATAAGATCGCTTCTCATTACAGTTCACCCAGTGAACGACTTGAACGATCTCTCTATTTTTTAGATCTTGTACTGACTAGTCTTAAATTATTGAGTCGTAGTTGAACCTTAATCCAAGTCGGACATCACCACCTCAGTACTTGCTAAAATCTCCTGCTCAATCAAAAGAAACTGGATCTCCAATATTAAGTATCTTCCACTAATCTGTCCCAGACTAAAGTCAAAAATATATTGATACCTCTTTAAGAGAAGGACTAAGACACTAGAATTCTGGATACATTAAGATTATTGGTATTTAATTGGAGTAGTGTTCTTCCTAGAAGAATATTCCATCTCATCAAGCATTTTATACCAATAACAAAATTATATCCCAAACAAAGAGAAGAAGGGCTAGGGCCCCAACCACAGTGTTCAAAGATATAATTTCTAAAATTATTATAAATATTTTAAAAATAGAATATTAGATTTCTTAGAGATAGACTAGATTAGGTAGTTAAATCATAGTTCCATCTCTATCAGAAATTTCTCAATTGAAATAATTTATTTATTTTTCGATATGTGTCTAAACACGCGGCACGACAAACATAAACAAGAAAATTTCATAAAATTTATTTAACTACAATATATTTCTTGACAATTTTATTAGGGTATTTCATTTCTCGTAAAATTGGTATGGCGCCTCGAGCGCTCCCACTGGAACAACTATCCATGACAAGTCTCCAAAAGACTTATTAAGATTTTTGTAAATCAATTTGGTATTTAAAATAATTTTCTAAACTTCCAAACCTTAAAAAGTATTTTCTGGAATATTCTAGAATTTATAATATTTTTAAAGTAATTTTAGATTTTCTAGAAAATAAAAAATAAAATATTTCCTAGAATTTTTTATTTAAATAACAAAGATTTTTGGAATTTTTAAAAATAAATTCTAAAAATGATGTATATCTAAAATTCCCAGAATTTCAGATTTTTACTTTAAGAAAATTAATTTTAAAAATGTATTTACATCTTTGCCCCTAGGGTTTCAAAACCCTAGGGGACAGATACTAGAAGGGGGGGCGGCGGTGGTAGGCTATTGTGGGCCCCACCCAATTGGCAGCCTGCTGCTGCGTCTAGCGTCGTCACCATTAGATCCCAACTCCCGTCGACGGCGACGCTCCGCATGCCCGCCTCAATTGACCCCTCATTTTTTTGTTCTTTTTTTTTATTAGTGGCTTCGACGGCCACTGCGACGCCTGTTGGTACCCAGCGTCTAGAGGGCGGCCTCCGGCACCCAGAGTTAAGGCATCATCGCCACCCTCGCCAATCTCCAAACCTTTTTTTTAAACTGAAAAAAATAGAAAAAAAACTTTGCTATCATAAATTCCATAAAAAATTTAATAAATCCCTAATTTATCAAGAATTAATAAATTCCTGATTTATTAAAAATTAGCTCACTAATTTCACAAAAACAAATTAGTCTTTTTCATAGATTTGACATCACGGATGTCAAAGATCAAATTTTTGATACCAAAAATTTGGTTTTTTAAAATAATAAAAGATACAATCTTATTTACAATAAAATCTTAACTTTCTATTCCAAGGCCAAAATCACTATCAAGAAACTGATGAACGATCCTAGATCTGGCTCTAATACTAATGTAGGATCCTGATAAGTATACGCATGTAATAAAGTAAATCTACATCTAGGTTATGCATAGTGGAAATAAAGAAATCCTAGCATGCTTCTGGAAGCATAAACAAGAAGTTTAGGTTTTACCAAACGGATCATTTCTATAGGATCGTCACTCCTTTCTTGATCAGCGACAAGAGGGAAACCACACCATGCAAATCGACTAGAAGCCCCTGCATATTACACCACAACTATCGTATAAAGCACGAACTTGATCGGAGAAGGAGATGACGGCTATGTGTAGGTTTATAGTGTATTCTCTTCATCCACCCATCATGAAAACCTTATATATATATATATATATATATATATATATATATATATATATATATATATATATATATATATATATATATATATATATATATATATATATATATATATATATATATATATATATATATATATAAAGGGCTTAGAGATAGAATCCTACACTCATTTGAATTATGAATATCTTATCTCTAAGATAAGATATTATGTACCCACTTATTTACGTGTCTATCTCATAACCATAACCAACATTGAGAAAACATTAATGTGTAACTGTAGGCCATCATTAAGTTACTGTAAACCATCAATGAGCTCAACCTACCATCAATGATTAGATATATCAGATTGTGAGCTTTTCGAAAAGCTATTATAATAGTGATTTGGATAACTGAGTCAAATGTTATGGCCCATGTAAGTTTCAACGTCGGTGTATGTTTTAATCCTGCTGCTGACTATTTCGATGTTGTTTAACTAAAACATTCATAACTCGAGCTATACATATTCGAATTGAGTTCTGTTTATTCCTATGGATTCGTGACAATGAAAAGGACACTCCCATATGCTCAAAATTAATTTCACTCTTGATTTCTTTTTAGAATCAATTGTGATTAACTTTCATCTTGCTCTTTTTAGTATCGAACTTGATTCTAACTTCATCTAACCTCGTATAAAAATTCTCAAATATATATTAGATCAATATGAAGATTTTTTATTCATTAAACTAAGTCAATTGTACAACACGGTCCTAACAATCTCCTCCTTTTGATAATAACAAATCAAAAATTAAAATTACAAGTATGGATATTTGAGATACATGTGAATTATGCACATTCTCAATTTCATGATATGAAATATGGTATGCAACCCCTACACGTGTACATACATGAAATATGAGACACGGGTTTATCAAGCTCCTCCTAAAATTGGGCTTCTCTTATTTCAAAACACCTCCCCTTCTCCCCAAAATAATTGTTCAAAAGTTTTTCAAAATTAATTTATAATTTCCACTAAACTCTCATTTTTCAAATTTCAATTTTCCATAGTACATGACTGTCGCATAGGAATATTACGTTCTCATGTTTGCTTATATTTGCATAAAAAAGACTGAAAAGACATGTAAAGTCATGAGGAGTAAAACTATTATAAACTCAAGTGGATATGAGTTCTTTGCCTACCGATTTTTTTATCCATTCATTTTGCATTGAGATATATGCTAGCATGTGATACACGTCAAGGCACAAATCTCAAAAATAGTCTTAATGTATAGCTCGAATCTCAGAGAAAAATCAATGCATAAAAAAGTTAATGGACAAATAGCTTCTATCAACTTATATTTATTCTAGCTTTACTTCGTAAAGTGAGCGCCAAGAATACCTCGGCATCATGCTCTGTACTTAAGTCAATATATAGATAAAGAAGTGAATAAATAAAGGAATCCTTGGGTTTCATCTTTACTTACCTTCTCCTCATTTTACTCACACACGTATGCTGTTTAAATTTTCACTTATATCGGAAAATATAAACATCATATGTATCCGAATACAGATGTACGACATACACAAAGTAGTTATTTAAGTTTTCAAATACTGCCAATATGCTACAACATTCAATGTACATGACTTTTTTTAATTTGTAAAAAAAATGAAGAACCTAAGAGAGGTAGCTAGATCTAGATGAAACAATTTGAATTATCCAGATTGATGAAAAAATTATCTACATATCCTAGGAGCATCTTGGCGTTCACGTGTACAACATAAAATGCCGAATATATAACTCTCTTTCTTTCCTTTTTTTTTTTTTTTCCATCACCTGATCTAAGCCATTGTACTTTTGTTCCCGAGGGACAGAATATACGACATGGAATAAAGCAAGTATAACAGTAAGCCAGCTAATTTTCTTAATCTAGCTATGTGTTCTAAATATCTTTCTTATTCCAATAAATATAATAGTCCCACGGGGTAAGAGAAGATTTTTTTTTTCCCACAAATACTTTGTAGCATGTTTGTTTGGGTTAAATTTGATAATCTAAGAAACATAGGTGTGATTGATGTACCTACGCCACCCCTCGGGAACATGCAAGTAGTAGAACTTGGATAGCAAGTAGTAGAACTTGGATAGTTGACGATAACAGTGTTAAAGTTGTTGAGAACAAAACGTTGGATCTGAGATGCACGCCTAAGGGGGAGTGAATACGATTGCCTACTACTTTTTATATCACAGATAATGTGTGGTGGAAATAAAAAAGATAATTTAGATAGTAAACAAAGCGCAATACAAATATATAGCCCCATCAGAGCCCTAAGAGGGCGATGGTGAGGCGAATAGGAGAGCGACTAGGAGAAGGGCTAGGAGAAGTGGTGGCAACACATCTTTCGAGAAGTCATGTCAGCATTAGGGACGGTAAGGTCGTGGTCAAGCAAATTATGAGATCCGCTCCCACTCCTCCCACTCGTGACCCCCTCTCTTGTTAAATCACCGTTTCATCTTCCACCTCCCTTGGGTATACCTTTCTCGGCCTTCCACCCCAAATCCTCTAATCAACATCTCAAAGCCCCAATATTCAGAAGCTTTGCCGACATATTCAAGGGTGTTCCATCAGAATAGAAAGGTATTCTGCCACTACCGAAGGAGGGTTGGACCACCATTATCAACAGAAAGAGCCAGAGGTGTCTTGCACCTAGGGTTCCACCAACATGTATGAATTGTCGAAGCTTCTTTTGTGGTGATTGATGTGATTCTAATTAAGACATTGCAAGTGCATAACTAGTATGTATAGATGCAAGTGTAGATCCCACGAGGCAAGAGCGTATTAGAAAAATCCTAAAGAGGTTCTTGAAATATGAAAGAAGAGAGAGAGAGAGAGAGAAAGAGAGAGAGAGAGAGAGAGAGAGAGAGAGAGAGTGTAGAGATCGGTTTGGGTGTGAGTGTTGCAAATAAAAAAGGCTCAAAACAAGAAAAGAGAATGAAAGAATGAGAGGAAAGAAAATAAGGAAATTAAAAAAAGAATAAAACCCAAAACAAGAAGCAAATAAAGAGATGGAGGAAATTAAGAGGATAAACTAAAAATCTAGGATTGAATCCACTAGTTAACTCCTATTAAGATTTAAGAACTACTTTCTTTTAATTCTCATATTACCTAAATTTCTTAAGCATAGATTATCAAGTATTCAAACAAGCATAACCTATCAAAATCATATTCAAGCAATATTATCATTCATGAATAGAAATAAACTATCAAAATCATATTCAAGCAATATTATCATTCATGAATAGAAATAAACAACTAGATAATAGTTTTAGAGTTGAAAAAGCATAAACTACCAAACCATTTAAGATAAGTATAGCTTACCAAATGGAGTTTTTATAAAATTTTCTATATCTGTCACCCTCACTCTCCACACTTATTTATAACCTAACGCAATCAACATCAGCCCTTTGATTAGTCTTGAGCTCCAAGAAATCAAAATTAGTCATTGATGAGTTTCTGGTAAAACCTAATCTATTAGCTCATTGATTAGCTAATCGATTAGCCCATTAATTAGGATGTGGCTTTTCTAGAGCTTCTCCTACAAGACATTGTAGAGGTAGTCACGACATCTAGCGATGTTGTGCTTAAGTCCAATGCCAAGAATCTCAAGGCCTTCCTCCATGTCTCAGTTATCTCTAAAATTCCATGCTCTCTTATCTTTATCTATGTATCCCTCAATGACGACTGCATCAATGAAGGATCGATTGATATTGATGTGATAGGTAAGCCTCTCTCTAAGAAGAAAGGCAAGATTAGAGAATTCTTTGAGGAGTTTGTGAGAAAAGAGGCGGAATCTTCAAAGTCATCAGCTTGGATTGGAGATAGGAATGATGAGGACACTGTGATCTCCCACTCGCCAATGACGGCAGTGTGGCAGGCTGATCAGACAATCGTTGGAACCTCCATGGCAGCTCATGACCCGAAGGGCAAAAAAGTAATTCTAGACTGATAAAATAAAGTGGGAAATGAGGAGATATAGAAGATTCTTAGGAATAGATTCCTGATTCGATCAACATACCAAATGAAAACCCAGCTGACCTAGCAATAGCTCTTATGGAAATTAATTTTCGGGTTTTCCTATTAAAGTTGATAAGGCCTCATGAGAATCCCTCGTCAAAGCCTATCCTGACATTTTTGATGGCCCATCTTAGCAAGTCCCAAGTAAGACACTTCTGTTACGAGCCAGCTCCAGTAGCTCTAGGCATCTCATCTGCTGCAGCACAACTGCATAGGTTCAAAAGGCCTTCCAGGGTGCTCAAGAGGAAAGCTTTGATGCAGAACTTGCATCATATCCCCTACCACAAGCATCTGGCGCTTTCTATCAAAGCTCTTTCTCATGGAGAAAAAATGGATCAGTCTTCTACATTCTTATCTCTCTCTTTGCCTATTAATTCTTTCCGTAAGTCTTAGTTAAAATTTCTACGAACTGTGGCTTGAAAGAACCTATCCCTATTAAGGAAATTAATAGACTTTGAGAGCTAGAGGTCAAACATGCTCATATTTAGTTTCTTTTGCCTTGGTGGTTGTTCATTGTGTTTATCCATGAAGATTGGATCCTGGAAAGTCAAAGATCTTAATGACCATATCAAAAAGAAGGATGGTTAAAACTGTATTATTTTCACATGTGTCAAAATAGTTGGTCTACAAGAATCCAAACATAGCTCCATTAAAACTAGCACTCTAAAAGCCTTAGGAGGTAATAGAATTAATTCTTGATTGAGTATGGATGTAGACGACAATAGAGGAGGAATGCTTTTAGGATGGAATTACTTCATCTTCTCTTGCTCTAATTCCTATATAGGAATCTTTTCTATTTTAGCTTTTTACACCCACAAAATTTTCAATTGGAAGTTTGTAGTTACCTCTGTTTATGCCCCACATGAAAAAGAGGAGAAAGAGATTTATTAGTGGGAGCTCTAGAATTAGTGAATATTTTCCATTATCTTCATCTTTTTTTGGAGATTTTAATGTTAGCTTAAATCTAAAGGAAAGAAGTGGTAAGGCTGAATCTATTAGAGATATTAAATCCTTTAAATCTTTAGCGAACTCCCTTCGCCTCATGGATCTACTTTTAAGTGGAAGGAAATTCCCTTGGTCTAACTTTAGAGATTCTCCTTCTATGGGTAGGCTAGATAGATTTTTCATATCCTCTGACTTTAAGTCTCATTTTCGCTCTCTTGTTTAGTATGCATTTCCATCTTCATGCTTAGACCACAAATCGATTATTCCTGAATCACAAGTCTTCCATGCTCATCCAATCTTTAGATTTGAAAAGTGTTGTCTTACTCATAACTCTTTAATCTCAAATTGTTGGTCCTCCTTCAAGTGTGAAGGGAATCCTATTGTGTTTCTCTCCTCGAAGCTCAAACTCCTCAAGCGTTGTATTGAATAGTGGAAGAAAAATATCTATGGCTCCTTATCCTCATCTAAAAGGAAGTCCATGTTTGCTCTAGAAGCCCTTCAAGTCATTGAAGAAAATAGGGCTCTTACTCAGGATGAACTAGAATGTAGAGTCTCTCTTAAATCTCATCTTTTCTCTATAGCTAAGAGGGAGAAGCTGTACTGGAGACGAAAGTCTAGAGTGCAGTGGCTTAAAGAAGGAGACTCAAACATATCTTTCTTTAATAAAATTGCTTCTAATCATAAGAGAAAAAAAATTTCATTCCCATCTTTTGGTAGATAGTAGCCTATTTGCTTCTGAGCAAGAAAAGCAACTTCCTTTTTATGATATTTTTCAAATCTTTTCTATGCTTAACCACCATATGCCTTTGAGATTGATTGGCAACATCTATATCCAGATAATGGCCCTGACCTATCCATATTGGACTCTCCTTTTTCACATGAAGAGATTAGAGCAGCAGTGTTTAGGCTACACTCTGATAAATCCCCTGGACCAGATTGGTTCCTTATCCTTTTCTACCAAAAGTTTTGGCTGATAGTTCAAAATGATGTCTTCACCTTTTTCTCAATCACTCTACAATAATGTTTCACCTCTTCACAACATTAATTTTTTTCATATTGCTCTTATTCATAAAGTTGAAGGAGCATGCAATCTTAAGGACTTTAGATCTATTAGTCTCCTTTATGGTATATTCAATATTTTTACCAAAGCTCTAGCTAATAAATTAAGTCCTAGTCTATCCTCTCTTATTGATGACACGCAATCTATTTTCTAAGCGGACAAATCAACTTTAAATTCTATTCTTCTTGCTTATGAAATGTTACATCATTGCTCTTGAAAGAGAAAGAAAATTTGTGTTATCAAAATAGATTTCATGAAGGCTTTTGATTGTGTCAGTTGGGACTTCATTCTTGTTATGCTTAGGGCTAGGGGATTTGGAGATAAATGGTGTTCATGAATTGATTGTATCCTATCCTCTGCAAAATCTACTATCTTAGTTAATAGAACTCCTTCTAAAACCTTTCAATTCCATCGTGATCTAAAACAATGAGATCCTCTCCCTCCTATAGTTTTTATCCTAGTGGCAGATGTTCTGAGCAAAATACTGTCTAAAAGTATTGAGTCTAGTGATTTATCAGAACTGCACATAAAAGGAGAACTCAACACTATTAGGTTGATCATTATATTTTATTATACTTTTATACCCTCATTATATATTTATTGAATAAATATACTTTCTAATATCGGTTGTTTTATGAATTTGCAGAAAATAAAGGATTTATCAAATAAGAGCTCAAAGAAGCCCAAAATACCTCTACTTGAAGCTAGAAGAATCCTAGACGAGGCACACAAAGCCCAAAAGCTCAAAAATAGTTGAGCCAACAAGTCAACACAAGATAATAAATTTCTATTACACACTAATCCATGGGCTAATCGATTAGCTAATCAATGAGCTAATTGATTAGTTAGCAACAGAAACTCATCAATGGTTAATTTTAATTTATTGGAGCCTGAGTTTAATCCAAAGGCTATTGTTGGTTGCTATAGGCTATAAATAGGGGTAAGGACTGAGGGTGAGGGATGTAGAAAAAATATTTTAAAACTCTATTTTGGAGAGAAGGGCTACTCTTTTAGTGAAGGCCTTCCAAAATTGTAAATTTTGTTTGCAATAAATAAAAAATTTCCTCCTTTTTAAATGTTCTTCTTCTTCTCTTGTGATGATAAAGATTTGCTTCACAAGAGACCAACCCACTTACAATGTAAGTTTTTATTTTCCCTCTTTTATTTTCTTGTTTAGAATTTGATTTCTTATTTTTATTTCATGCTTTGTAGTTTAGATTTTATTTTTATTTTTATTTCATATTTTGTAGTTAAGATTTTAATTTTTACTTTTTATTCTTGCTTTGTAGTTTAGATTTTATTTTTTGCTTTTTATTCTAGTTTTATAATTTAGGATTTATTTACTTTTGTAGTATAAGTAGCTAATTTCTTTAGGATTTTAGGATTAGATGAAACTAGTTTAATTTTATTTTTGGTTCTTGAATTGCTCTCTTTTTTGCTTAAATGATCATGCTTAGGATAATTAACTAGAATAATAATTGGTAGAAGAAGGATCTGATATGCTATAGTTATCTTAAATAATTTGATAGTTTATGGTTTTTAGTTCTAGAATTACTATCTAGTTATTTCTTTCTATTCATAAATGGTGATAATATTTAAATATATTTTTTATAGCTTATGCTTGTTTTGAATAACCCGATAATCTGTGCTTAAGAATTTTAAATAATATGAGAATTAAAGAGAGTAGCTATTAAATCCACAAATGAATTGACTAGTGGATTTAATCCTACATTCCTAGTTTATTCTCTTGATTTCCTTCATCTCTCCATTTTATTCTTCTTTTATTATCTTCTTGTTTTTAGCCTTTTCATCCGCAATAATCACACCCAACCAATCTCTACAGTTTCACTCTTTTCTTACACATTTCAAGAACCACTTAGGACATCTCTAATACACTCGCTCCTCGTGGATTGACACTTGCATGCTACACAGTAATTGAGCACATGAAATATTTTTTTAGAACACATCAAGTCTTTGGCACTGTTGCAGGAGAAGGGACTTGTATTTAGGAGTTTTTTTTTATATTGGTTCTTTGATTTTGTGTTTCATTGTGAATGATAGAGTTAGAAGAAGATTGAAAATTAAAGAAGAAAATTTGCTTCAAGAGGGGCCAACTCCTTAAAAAAGTGAGTTCTCTTTCTTGTGATTTTCAATTCACCCTCTAGTTTGATTCTCACAATTAGTGACAATTAGTTAATTAAAAAAATCTCTTGTTGACTATAATAAAATCTATTACTTACATCAATAACTATTAAATAAGATAATAGTTCAAACAAGAGCTCTCTTTCTCTCATTTAGTTAATTGTTGAACCTAACTAAAAATAATTTTGGCATCCGCTTATAGTTGCTTTTAAGTCTTTGGATTGCATTGGCATATAGTTAGCTCAAAAATTACTTAATTCCTCACTAAACAAAATCAATAGAGAGCAAGAGAATTAAACTAGGAAATTAGGATAGATACCACTGATAATTATTTATTTGATCTAGAAATTACTCTCTTGTTTTATTATTCATTTTAGAATTAAAAGCATAATCTTTCAATCTAATTAAAGAAAGCATAGATTATCAAGATAGATTCTAAAATTAAAATTAAAATTTATGCATAGATAACTGATTGAAAATAATAATACTAGAATATTTATAAGTATAGATTATCAAACCACTTAAAGAATATATAACATATCAAATTAGAATATTCTATCAACTATTATTTTAATTGATTAATCTCTACATAAATAAAATTTAGTAATAA
The DNA here is from genome assembly GCA_012295165.1 of Asparagus setaceus. NCBI lineage: Eukaryota > Viridiplantae > Streptophyta > Magnoliopsida > Asparagales > Asparagaceae > Asparagus > Asparagus setaceus. Next base: position 38,601,324 of record CM022704.1, read on the forward strand.
AAGAGAGCAAATCTAATTCTAATAAATAAGTTATACTAGTTTCCTCTTATCCTAATTATCTTAAGAAATTTAGACACATATTTTATTAAATCCTAAATTAAGAGTAAATAAGGAAAGCATGAATAAGGCAAGAAAAGAAACTAATTATCAAAAGCAAATAGAAGCAAGAAAATAGCAAATAAAAGCAAGAAATTAAATTAACTATCCACGATAAAATTAAATCTACTCCTAAATTAAGTCAGAAAAATAACTAAGCATGAAATTTAAACAAATAAAGCAAAACATGAATTAAATATAAACTCTTTCCGAGCATGCAATTCTAATTAAATAAGAAAATGTAAAAATAAAAACTCATATTGCAAGGAGTTGGCCCTTTGTGTAGACCCAAATTTCTTCAAGTCTCCATGAGAGAACAAAAAATTAAAATGAGAAATTTTTTATTTTTATTGCAATACTAAAGTTTTACAATATTTGAAAGGCCTTCTCCAAAGAGTAGCCCTTCTATCCTCTAGAAGAGGATTTACAATATTTTTCAAATCTCTCATTCTCACTCTACCCTCTACTTATAAATCACAAGAGTCTCTCCCAACCCTTAGATTTAACTTGGCCCCAAGTAATCCTCACAATCATATAATTTGATTGGCCTCCTCACAACCATAGCATTTCTCAAAACAACCCAACCATAGCATTTCTCAAAACAAGACTTGAGAGATAGATTTTGTGGGCTTCATTTCTCTTGTATTTAATTCCCTTAGGGCTCTTGGGCTTGTCTTGAATGCTCTTGAGCTTCATAAAATTTAACTTGGCCTTCAAGTAATTGAATATATGATTATTAAATTTGATTTTCTGATAAAATCTGCTACCACTGATAGAATGTTTAGAATCTATCAATCTAGATGCCTCTATCTGGTTGAGATAAGCAATTTCATATATAATATGTTAGATTTTTCTTTCCAAATTGAGAGGTAATATCTTTTCTTTACGGTTGACCATCCTCAACACAAATTTGACTTGATTTCTTTCCAGATTTAATATCATGCTCAACTTAGGCCAAATTATTGATAATTGCTAACCAAGAAGGTGATAAGTACTGAGATTTTGCTTCTGTACTTGGTTGTGGGCTTTGGACTTAGGCATTTTGGGTTTCAATTAAAGATCTTTTAGGCTCGAGGTAATTTTTATTTGAGCTCTTATTTATTCAAACTTTTATTTCATGAAAATGTGTTAAAAAATACTTAGTAGCAAAAAATATAGTAAAAGATTATAGGAAATGAGGGTATAAAAATACAATAAAATTGTTAATGACAACCACCATCGATTCTTTCAAAAAAGGTTATTTATTTTGAAAAGTAGGAGGCTTTCTATTGGTAGAAGACTTACTCTTATCAATTAAGTCATATCCTTCCTCTATGTTACATGTATTTCTTTAAACTCCCCGAATGGCTTATCAAGGCAATGGATAAAATTAGATAAAATTTCTTATGTGGTGGCAATCAAAACTCCTCAAAGTCTAAATCTTTAATCAAGTGGGACTATGTTTGCAGATCTAAAAAAGAGGGGGGTCCTGGTGTCCTCAATTTGATAAACTTCAATATTGCTTTGTTATGTAAATGGATATGGAATCTTTAATAGCAACTCTATATTTGGTTATGTTCTCTTGTCTCTTTACACAAGGAATAACTCTATCCCTTACAGCACAGCTCCTCCTCACTTTGCATCTAAATTCTGGCATGATATTAATTCAATACGTCAAGCTTTTATGTGTTTAGTTCAATGGAAGTTAGGGGAGGGGGCCACTATTAGATTTTGGGAAGACAAATGGAGTAGTTACAACTCATTGATGAGTTTATTTCCCTATGCTTATAAGTTAGCTTTCTCTACAAATGTCAATGTGAGATCTCAAGGCTCACTTATTAATAATGTTTGGACATGGCCCCCTCTTATGCGTCGAAGCACTTCAGAATTAGAGAGAAATGATATTTTGCCCCTGAAAGAACATCTTATCCAGTCATCATGTAACATTGTCATGCATAAGGATGAAGCAATATGCATACATCACTTTACAGGGAAATTCACTGTTAAGTCACTATATTCACTCTTAAACAGAGCAGGGCACTCTTCTAAGCATCACAACTTTATTTGGGATTTAATCATTCCAAATAAGGTTAAAAAAAATTTTCTAGTTACCATCCAAGCGCAAGTTGCAATCTAAAGATAATTTGAGCAAAAACGATTGGGTAGGTGACTCTACTTGCTCTTTGTTTTTCTTTGAAACTAGCATTTTGGCCCGTGCTAAGCATGGTCTTAACTCCATGTTTTCCAATTTACATTCATTTTTTGGTCCATCATTTAATAAAATAATCTCTATAATCATTGACATACATACATTGAAATATCAAATACACATTTTATGAAAGATCAAACACATTATGCACATTATATCATATAAATAGCTAATTGCATCAATCATATGGTGAACGTAAAATATCAAAATATAGCATAAGTCAACATTTATGTAATTTAGGATAATAAAATGTTTTATTTACCAACTCATTATTTGCAACACTTGCAACTGTAATCTAATAAAAGAGTTTTCAATCCATCGACATTTTTGAATATAAATCAAACTAAATAATTAAAATCCATTGAAAAAGCATTCATTTTTTTCTCTGTCTTGATCTTCTTCTTTAAAGTTGATACTATAGAATCTCTATTCTTCACTGCAAGATGTAAAATTTTTAATAAGTGTAACGAAGAAATAATTTTATATAATTCTACACATATTTATTTGTTATTAAATATTCTACCCGATTGTGTCCTTATTTTTCTAAGAATCGGAGATGGAGTATTAAATGCATATGAGTCTAGTATAGCAATGGGTGATACATAAAAAACCTTCTTATTGCCTTCGATATCCGATATTGATGCAGGTGTGGATAACTCTTAATTAAATTCATAATTTTGTCTTTCATTGCTATTCACATTTTCCAAATCAATTGAAATTTCTTCCTTTGATAAAGGTAAATTAGTCTTAGAATAAAACAAACATGATACAAATTAAAATCAATAGAGTAATAGTTGAGTTATGAAAAACCTTCTTAATAGTTGAGTTATGAAAAACCTTCTTTTTCCCTTTTCTATCAAAAGTGTTTCCTGGTGAAGAAAAATTAGAAGCATTTTCAATATATAGTGTGTCGTCAGCATTGACATGTGCCACTTCCATCGATTCATCACCCTTCAAAAATAGAAATGAAAAATTAGTTATGTTATTTCAACATAGTATCTGACATTTAAATTGAAAAATAAAATAAAATCACTTATAAATCTATTAAATTTTACCTATTTATTTGCTTACAATAACAACTCATTAAGTTTTTCATCGTCGACATCGTCATTAATAATTTTGATAACCGTATAGTCCTCAATGCAATTACTAATATTGTACTCCGTAACCTTAACATGGAACCTCATTCTTCTTCCAATTAATCTATTGATAGCATGCGGGATGTTGTTATCTTGACCATCCTACTTAATGGATATAATTCATAAAAATTATATTTCATTATTAAAATTGTAAAATTTGAAGTTGAACCCTATTGTTAAAAATAAAAATATTTAGCATTATAAGTACAAATTAAAATTATATACCAAATCTAATGTATTTGCTAGCTCGGAAGGGCCAATTTTTAGCAATTGTAGAGCATTTGATGGAATATAATAAATGTAGTTATACTGTTCTATCCGCTACTTATAGAGTAAGCTTGTACCGAATTGAATTAATATATTTGTATTAGAATCTCTTTTAGTAATTTTAATATTATTGTGCAAGATCCACCATTATAAAACACCAAAATACCAAAATGACCTCTCCTATATGTATTTAATTTTCTTATTATGACGATTGTAAAAAAAGAACATCATTTATCTCTCTCAATTTGTTATTGCAACCAGTGTGTGATTGATAACGTCAACATGATAGCAATTCAATTTCTATAATTTCAGCATTACAAAAAAGTGCTTCTCTTTGTTTGCGGGGAAAGTCGGTATGATTGTCATTGATTTGAATCTGTTACACCTTTATGGGTTTACAAACGAGATTCAGAAAAAGATCGCCTTTTTATAAGGCTTACAACGAACAATCAAATAAAAATTATAACTTTATCTCCCTAAAACAAACGCGGGATCCGTTTATCGGATCCTCGCTTGCGTTGGTGTCTTTGCCTGTGCCGGGGACTTCTTTTTCGTCCGTGAACCACCGCGTAATCCGGATCCGGTGCGAGATCTACACGATCAAAAGGGGTTATTTCATGAAGGAAACAAGAGCCCGAAGCGAATGAGATCGACTAAGCGAAATTAAAGCTCTTCTCGAGATCAAAACCAGGTTTAATCTCGAGGAATTGATGTGGATCTGATGTCGAAGTTGATCATCTCCCCGAAAGCTAGATCTGGATCTTCAAAGTCGTCGTCTTTATCGCCAAAACTCAGATCTTGATCCGGCAGAGCTTCCTCGTCTCACCAAAATTCCGAATCTGAACAAATGAGCCCCTACCCTCATATTTATAGCCTCCAAAAACGGATAACTGGTCGAAACTGGGCCCGAGGCTTGTCTGGCCACTTGCAAGTGGCTCGGCCGCCGAGCCACTTAGAAGTGGCTCGGTTTCAGCCGAGTCACCCAAGTACACCTTTTTCCGGTGTTTTCGCCATTTTCTGGTGTTCCGAGTCCGATTCGATTCAGGTTTATCGGTTCTCGCTGATCCGGAGCTTCAAAATCGGGTTCATCCCTTCGCTCGCACACGATTCATCGCTTTATTAGCCTCAGATGCTTTGTCGACTTGTTTTATGCACTTCGTCGACTTGGTTTATTGACTTGGACGCTTCGTCGACTCGCTTTATGCGTTGGCGTCAACTCGCTTTATGCGTTGGCGTCGCGGTGACTTGTTATTGTATATCGACGGTTCGCCGTTATGTCGTCGTATGGCTCGTCGATCATCAACTCATTATCACGAGCTGTGTTCGGGAGCGTATAGGCAATTTTCAATGCCTACAGATACCCCCTCCAAATTGTTTCGGCGTTGCTCTTTTATAGAAGAAGCCGAAATACTTTGGATATGATAGGCCCCAACCTTCAGTCGGTATAACGGGACCTGAAAATGGCTTCGAATCTTGATTTCTCCAATTCTTTCGGACTATCCGCTTTGTAGGATGATCGAAAGTGTCGCGTCGCATTTATTGTCTGACCGCTGTTGAAGTCTTGAATCGAAGCTGATGAATGAACTATTTGCTTTAGCTCGTGCTGGTGAGTTGTCATCGAACTGACCATCCAACTTCATATTTCATGAGGCTTAGCCTTAAATTGGCGAATTCTCCGATGCGTTGCTTGGCGTAGGCCTAACCACAGTGGTAGGAGATTGGGGATTCGCCCTTTAATAGGTGAACTCTCCATTGTGATGCTCATTGCAGGACTGATCACAGCGGGAGGAATTTTCTCGAGATGCGACGAGTTGATCGGCGTCAGCAATTTCCCTTGACATTCAACCTTCAATCGGCGATTTTTTCATTATGACGCGTTGTCCGGCATTAACCCAGTTTATACTCATGTGTCCACTGGAGTTTCGGGAATTAGTTTATCCCCATATACCCATTCGGAGGTGGTCGAGTTATCCTTAAGATATTTTTCAGGAATTTCTCGCCAAAATAGGAAATAGTTTATACTCGTATACCTTATTGGAGTATTTCCGGCGAGAGGAAGTTAGGGGTTGTTGAGTTATCCTTAAGAATATGAAACTATTCTCCAGGAACTTCTCGACAAAAATTAGGAAACAGTTTGTACTTGTATACCTGGTTGGAGTATGCTTAGGGTTCGCACAACTCGAACCATATGAGAATTGACCCTCGATGGGTGGAGACCTCGTGTGGGAGAGAGGAATCTGGTGGGGATTCGAGTTTGATCGAATCCTACTTTGACTACGATTGGTCAACTCACAAATCCTCAGGGGTTAAGATAAGTGAAACTCGCTAGACCGGATAACCAAAATCCTGCTGGGACTGGGATTACCGAAATCTTGTTGGGACTGAAATTCCCGAAATCCTGTTGCGACTGGGATTCCAAATCCTATTGTGACTGGGATTCCAAATCCTGTTGTGACTGGGATTCCAAATCCTATTGTGACTGGGATTCCAAATCCTATTGTGACCGGGATTCCAAATCCTATTGTGACCGGGATTCCAAATCCTATTGTGACCGGGATTCCAAATCCTATTGTGACCGGGATTCCAAATCCTATTGTGACCGGGATTCCAAATCCTATTGTGACCGGGATTCCAAATCCTATTGTGACCGGGATTCCAAATCCTATTGTGACCGGGATTCCAAATCCTATTGTGACCGGGATTCCAAATCCTATTGTGACCGGGATTCCAAATCCTATTGTGACCGGGATTCCAAATCCTATTGTGACCGGGATTCCAAATCCTGTTGCGACTGGGATTCCAAATCCTATTGTGACTGGGATTCCAAATCCTGCTAAGACTGGAATTACCGAAATCTTGTTGGGGCTAAAATTCCCGAAATCCTGTTGTGACTGGGATTTCAAATCCTCTTTGATTAGGTTTAGCCGAATCCTCCTCTGATTAGGTTTAGCTGAATCCTCCTTTGATTAGGTGGTGCACCGGTGCCAAATTCAGTCTCCTAAGTGCTGATCGTCCGCTTGAGCTGACATTCTTATGTTGCGCATGGCTGTTAGCGGATGACGAACCTGTTCATGTGCGACGTGTCTCAGCGTTAGTGGTCGAAGAGACTTCCAAGGCTAATGCACGGATGATTCAGGAAGCAGTTCGGTCACATAGGACGCGGCGTAAGACTCATCGGGCAGACGATAGGGGAGAAGAGATATCCAGCTCTGCCGGAGACCGCTCAAGAGAAGACCAGACTGATGAAGAAGATGTTGGGCCAGGTTTGTCCACATTTCCTCTTTCTTCATCTTTCTTCTCTTTTGGAGTTATTGACATTATTTTGTCGCTTCAGGTGTGGCTGCCGAAGTGGAGGATCTTCATGCCTCTCGAGCTGGAAATCCAGCCGTTAAGCGGAAGAAGTTAGTCCACAAAACACACATGGATCCGCGAGCTTTTGTGACAGACTTAACCGGTGATGACTTTGTTAGCGGAGGAGGTAATGCCTAATCACCTCTGGCCACTTAATTCCTCGAGTTTAGAACTCACATTCATGCACCTTTTGTGCAGGCGGATGCAAAAGTGGTTTCGATCCCCCTCACCATGATTTTGCTTTTTTCGAGGAACCCAGCTTCACCCAACAGATGCATGAGTTCATGATGGAAGACTCCACGGAATCCATTGGGATTAATGGGACTACCGATGTAGGACCTGATTCAACAATTTCAGGTACATCTATTATTGGTAATACTCCATTTAGATGGCGAAAAGGAGTTGAATGACTCGAACCCGTGCCTCCCTAATAGGTGAACTCTCCATTGTGATGCTCATTGGGGTGATCGTGGAGGAATTTTCGAGATGCGACGAGTTGATCGGCCGCAATTTCCTTGACATTCAACCTTCAATCGGCGATTTTTCATTATGACGCGTTGTCCCAAGATTAACCCAGCTTTATACTCATGTGTCCACTGGAGTTTCGGAATTAGTTTATCCCCATATACCTATTGTGACCGGGATTCCAAATCCTATTGTGACCGGGATTCCAAATCCTATTGTGACCGGGATTCCAAATCCTATTGTGACCGGGATTCCAAATCCTATTGTGACCGGGATTCCAAATCCTATTGTGACCGGGATTCCAAATCCTATTGTGACCGGGATTCCAAATCCTATTGTGACCGGGATTCCAAATCCTATTGTGACCGGGATTCCAAATCCTATTGTGACCGGGATTCCAAATCCTATTGTGACCGGGATTCCAAATCCTATTGTGACCGGGATTCCAAATCCTATTGTGACCGGGATTCCAAATCCTATTGTGACCGGGATTCCAAATCCTATTGTGACCGGGATTCCAAATCCTATTGTGACCGGGATTCCAAATCCTATTGTGACCGGGATTCCAAATCCTATTGTGACCGGGATTCCAAATCCTATTGTGACCGGGATTCCAAATCCTATTGTGACCGGGATTCCAAATCCTATTGTGACCGGGATTCCAAATCCTATTGTGACCGGGATTCCAAATCCTATTGTGACCGGGATTCCAAATCCTATTGTGACCGGGATTCCAAATCCTATTGTGACCGGGATTCCAAATCCTATTGTGACCGGGATTCCAAATCCTATTGTGACCGGGATTCCAAATCCTATTGTGACCGGGATTCCAAATCCTATTGTGACCGGGATTCCAAATCCTATTGTGACCGGGATTCCAAATCCTATTGTGACCGGGATTCCAAATCCTATTGTGACCGGGATTCCAAATCCTATTGTGACCGGGATTCCAAATCCTATTGTGACCGGGATTCCAAATCCTATTGTGACCGGGATTCCAAATCCTATTGTGACCGGGATTCCAAATCCTATTGTGACCGGGATTCCAAATCCTATTGTGACCGGGATTCCAAATCCTATTGTGACCGGGATTCCAAATCCTATTGTGACCGGGATTCCAAATCCTATTGTGACCGGGATTCCAAATCCTATTGTGACCGGGATTCCAAATCCTATTGTGACCGGGATTCCAAATCCTATTGTGACCGGGATTCCAAATCCTATTGTGACCGGGATTCCAAATCCTATTGTGACCGGGATTCCAAATCCTATTGTGACCGGGATTCCAAATCCTATTGTGACCGGGATTCCAAATCCTATTGTGACCGGGATTCCAAATCCTATTGTGACCGGGATTCCAAATCCTATTGTGACCGGGATTCCAAATCCTATTGTGACCGGGATTCCAAATCCTATTGTGACCGGGATTCCAAATCCTATTGTGACCGGGATTCCAAATCCTATTGTGACCGGGATTCCAAATCCTATTGTGACCGGGATTCCAAATCCTATTGCGACTGGGATTCCAAATCCTATTGTGACTGGGATTCCAAATCCTGCTAAGACTGGGATTACCGAAATCTTGTTGGGGCTAAAATTCCCGAAATCCTGTTGTGGCTGGGATTTCAAATCCTCTTTGATTAGGTTTAGCCGAATCCTCCTCCGATTAGGTTTAGTTGAATCCTCCTTTGATTAGGTGGTGCACCGGTGCAAATTGATCTCTAAGTCTGATCGTCGCTTGGTGACATTCTTATGTTAGCATGGTCGTTAGCGGATGACGAACCTGTTCATGTGCGACGTGTCTCAGCGTTAGTGGTCGAAGAGACTTCCAAGGCTAATGCACGGATGATTCAGGAAGCAGTTCGGTCACATAGGACGCGGCGTAAGACTCATCGGCCAGACGATAGGGGAGAAGAGATATCCGCTCTGGGAGACGCTCAAGAAGACGGTGATGAAGAAGATGTTGGGCCAGGTTTGTCCACATTTCTTTCTTCATCTTTCTTCTCTTTGGAGTTATTGACATTATTTTGTCGCCTGTGTGGCTGCCGAAGTGGAGGATCTTCATGCCTCTCTGGAAATCCGTAGTTAAGCGGAAGAAGTTAGTCCACAAAACACACATGGATCCGCGAGCTTTGTGACGACTTAACCGGTGATGACTTTGTTAGCGGAGGAGGTAATGCCTAATCACCTCTGGCCACTTAATTCCTCGAGTTTAGAACTCACATTCATGCACCTTTTGTGCAGGCGGATGCAAAAGTGGTTTCGATCCCCCTCACCATGATTTTGCTTTTTTCGAGGAACCCAGCTTCACCCAACAGATGCATGAGTTCATGATGGAAGACTCCACGGAATCCATTGGGATTAATGGGACTACCGATGTAGGACCTGATTCAACAATTTCAGGTACATCTATTATTGGTAATACTCCATTTAGATGGCGAGTGCGGAGTTGAATGACTCGGAACCCGTGCCTCCCTTAATTACCTCTATGCTCCTTGCTCTTTTAGAGAAATTGCGGGAGGCAAATAAGGATACCGGGGTTAAAGAGACAATGCCCCCTATAGGAGGTAAATTATCTCCACCCGTTGCAGGATTCTTAACTTCATTTTCTTCATCTTTGTCTCCTCGTGTCAGATTTCTCGCTAGAAGATTTTGATGAAGTTGGCTTGCCTATGGACATCCCTGAAATGGATCTGACATTCGATTCTCCTCGAGATGACCATCTTCCCGATGATATATCGCCTGAGCCAAAGATCCCCGAGATTGCTGAGGTTCATACTTCTAAAGGTATAGGCTCTTTCTTCCATTAATTGTAGGACTAGCCATTTATGACTAATACAACTACCATTCGTTCTGTCATTAGCAGGCGTTCCTTATTCTGATGCTCCTTCAGAATTGGTTACCATGTCGGCGACCGTATTCGACGAACGTACAGACTAACCGCAATAGTTGATGCGTTACCATGTCATGGATGGATTCGTCAAACCATGAAACGGTGCCGATTGAGCCAGGTACTAGTTATCCAGCTAAGGATGTCTGTACCGGCCTATGATTTAAGATTCTGATGTGCTCATTATCTTACTTTGCAGGGCATATATCTCAGCTTCACAATTTGGCTAAGGCACTGATCTTGGACGATGACCCTGATCGGCCCATCATTTGCATTGAAGTCCGGTCATTTTTCTCTCTCATGAATATTGTAATCGACCAGCTTCTTCATAAAGGGCTCTCCCTCCGTCAATTTAGGCCGATCCTTGATCTGCGGACGGTTTTGATAAGGGACGCTGGTTTTCCGGAGTTAGCCCTGGCCATTGTCAATGATCTTGATTGCCTGGAACTCGATCTTCAAAAGCTACGGGAACTGCAAGCGACGGGTGCCTCATCATATGTGGCTGATCGAATGGGTCCTCGTCTGGATGTGTGGCATAGCGCTCGAGTTCTTAATGAATTCGAGGTCGAGGTGCAGCGAGGCCTAGTAAATCGTTAAGACCGCCCGCCGAAATCAAGATCCTTGAGCCACGTCGATTCTCTCATTGCTTCGAGTGAGGCCGAGATAGCGCAACTCAAGCGAGAACTCCAAGCAAAGGAAGAGAACTTAGGCACTTTGCAGCTGACCAGGGCCTATGAAGAGGAAGCTCGAACCATCCTATCAAAGAAGCTGGAGCTCTCAGAATAAAAATTGGCTGAAATTAAGGAAAACGCTGCACAGACACTGAATGCGAATGAGGCATCTTTCAAGGCTGAGTTACAGGAGGAGCTCCATCAAGCTTACTACGGTGAGTTGTCCCAGCTAGAACAACAAATCTCGTGTCGTAAACTTAATATTTGAATGCCTGTAGTGTGAAAGACTTGATTCTTCATTAGTTGAATAAGACTCTATCCTCCTTTTATCAATATTCATTATGGTTTCACCTGCAGTAATTAGCCATCATGCTTATAGGATTTTTGGCAAACCCTCAGCCATCAACGGATTTTATTAGCCTTTACCGATTACCGTTTGAATCGGGCTAGCGTGAGGATTGTCTAACCCGTTCCGCACGTGACGTTGTGCTAAAAGAATGAAACTCTTTTAAGCTTAATGCTATGATGTCGAATACATAGACTTCGTCATCTTTTACGGAAAAGAGACTAACCGGCAACGCGTGGTAGGCGTTGACTTTAAGGTTATTGGCCAACCCCCAGCTATCAACGGATTTGACTAGCCTTTACCGACTACCGTTTGAATCGGGCTAGCGTGCGGATTGTCTAAATCCATTCCGCATGTAACTGTAGGATCGTTGATCTAACTCAATGAAACACTAGAGGGGGGGTGAATAGTGTTTTATAAAAATTGCAAAGTAGATTATAAATTGCAAGGAAAGAATAGCAACAATCTCAGAAATTGAACATCACAAACACAAGAGATTTATACTGGTTCCACCTCCCCGGTGTACATCCAGTCCCCAAGCAAATCCCGCTTGAGATTTTCCACTATGATTTTGAAACCTTACAAAATCAAACACAAACTTGACCAATTTGCAAGCCTATGCAAATTGCAACAATCTCAAACCTGAGATTAACAACTCTCACACCTGAGAATTCCTTTTGAAGAAGCAAAGTACAAAATCCTATAAGCCTTGAAGTGTTGATGATGTGCAACAGTGGCTTAAGAACTTTTTAATCTCAAAATAATGTTTAACTCTTTTGAATCTTGCAATTGAATCAATGGCAAGAATAGTTTTGACTTTTGAACTTTTGAACTCTCTTTAATATCAAAATTTTAGATCAATGCATAAGAATTTCGTGTTCTTTTCTCAAGTTTTTACTTATTTATATCTCTTGAAAAGACACAATTTAAAACCAAAGAAACGGATATAAACCGATAAAAGCGTTCAAAAATTCAAATTAGAAGAGTCGGCGTATCGTAGTCGACTACAATTTCATATTAGTCGACTAATGCGTGTTTACAGTGCGTATAGACAGTTAACTTCTAAGTAGTCGACTACTATATGTATTAGTCGACTAATGCGTAATTTTACGGTTTACGGAAAATTGTTCAAGTATTCATTAGTCGACTACTATTATCATTAGTCGACTAATGTAAAATGACGAAACTCAAGATTCGTTAAAACTATGATTAGTCGACTACTCAAGATTAGTCGACTATACCGTAAAAACGTAAACTTATATTTTAACAAACTAAGATTAATAGCTCCACTATAATAGCTATTAGTCGACTACTAAATACTTAAAATTATATAACTTATATATTTTTAGACTTATTCTTTAACTTTAACTTCTATTGATTAACAAAGGGATTTCTTTTGTTAATCCACACACTAAGCATGTGTTAGTGTGTTCTAAATATATATATGTGTGTGCATGTGAGTGATCAAGGCTTGTACAATTGAATCTAAGCAAAGAAATAGAAATGTACATTACAAAGAATATCTTCTTTACTTCTTTTGCCTTGACTCATTCAACACTTCACTTGTACATATTATTTGATGTGAAGATCTGCATAAATATGTTAGTGCACAATAATATGAATAAATTGTTATCATCAAAACACTATTTTGAGAGATTTGATATTCAACATTCTCCCCTTTTGATGATGACAATCAATTTATGCATATGTAAGTATATATGAAATAATATAGTTATGAACAATATATATATACTTACTCCCCTGCACATAACTCCCCCTGCACATAAGCATTATCACATAGTGTAGTGTTTAACTTACTCCCCTGCACATAACTCCCCCTGCACATAAGCATTATCACATAGTGTAGTGTTTCTCCCCCTTTGTCATCAACAAAAACAATAACATAGCAAACCATAGTGCGATTACATAAGCAAACCTCACAGAGTGTTAAACCAATCATAACATAGTTTTAAACAATACAATAAATACCACATAGTTTTAAACATAAGTCTCAAACACACTAAAGGCAAGCAAATAGCATAAAAAAAATCTATTCAGATGGTCCTGGTGGTGGCGGATATCCACGGAAATACGAGTCAAACTTTGTATTGAGATCTTCAAATATACGCATCATGAGTTGTTGGTTTTCACTGAACTCACGTTGGTTGTTCATGATTGCGATGTTCTGATCAAAAATCAAATTTTGACTAGTTTCCAAATTCAAGATACGAGCAGACAGGGTGTTGTATTGTGCATCTGAAAAGCAAGAGGGATCTGGTTGCCTAGGTGGTGGAATATTACTCCAAGATGGTCCAGCATCATGTGACGATTGAGGGATATCTTGGGTTTGTGAAGGTTGAGGATCATGATGATGTTGTTCTTCAGGTTGAGGTTCAGTTTGGTGTTGTTGAGGAAGTTCAAAATTTGGAATTTTCATCCTAGTTAGGGCATTGGAATCAAAGAACTCGATGGAACGAAGCATAGAAGATTCAGAGTCTAACTCCACACGAAAAGCCTCAAAAATTCTAGTTAGGAATGCACCAAATGGAATAGACCCTCTAGGAATAACAAGAAGATTATCGAAATAAACTTCAGCCCAATTAACTTGAATATTAGCCATAATCGCGTATAGCGCTTTAGCTAATTCTAAAGAAATAAAATGAAAACTCCCCGTTTTTGGATATAGATTATATGCTAGAATTCTAGCGATAAAGCGAGGAATTGGGCGAATTTTGTTTGAATGATTCAATACTCCTCCTTGACCCGGTAAGAAAATTAAATTTTGAAGAATATTTTCATCATCCATAGAAACATCATGAAGACTAATTCCTCTATAAGGAATGTTGAACATTTTTCCTAGAAGTTTAGGTGTAAAGGAAATTTCTTTTCCTTTCACCAAACTGACTATCGCATCTTTGTTATTATCAAGTTTTTTATGGGAAATATTAGCATAAAACAATTGAACAAGAGTTGGATAATAAGGTTTTCGATTTTCTGAAGAATATAGATGTGCTAATCCCACATTTTCAAAATAACTCCTAAAATTATAAAGTTCAAAGTCTTCATATTTGATAAACCTACCGTGGAGTATTTCAAAAGTTTGTAATTCCTTAAATTTATCTAAGAGATTTGGATCTTTAAGATAAATTGTATAATCCTCCACAAAGTTGTGAAGAACTGTGAGGAGATCTCTTAGATCTAGACAAGACTGAAGATTTGAAGAAAAATGAGAGAAGAGAAGTTGCCCTTAACCCGATTTTGAAGATCCAAGAGGAACTAGGTTTGTCGGTTTTGGGAAGATGAAGAAGTGGATAAAGAGAAGTTAGGGTTAGTTTTCTTTAGATAACAATTGAATGGTTGAGATTAGATGTTAAAATCAATGAATGGTCATGATTTTATCTAAAGAAAAATAGATTTAGGGCTAGGATTTATCAGATAAAAATAAATGGTTGAGATCAAAAGTAACTTATGTTATTGGATAGTGGGTTTGAGTTGAAAAGAAACAAGATCCAATATCTATTTGTTTAGAAAAGTAGGCTGAGTAGTCGACTAATCTGTAAGGTGTAGTCGACTAATCTGTAGACGAACAGAATATATGTTTCTGTTTTGAAAGCTAGTAGTCGACTAATCTGAATATATAGTCGACTAATAAGACATTGACGTAATAAAACTATATGTATGATTGTGCATGTAGTCGACTTATGAAGTAATTAGTCGACTAATAAGAATATGTATTTAAGCGTACTTATTTAAAAATTAATTTAAATCAGAATTGAACATATACCTAATTCTCTTCTTAATTTAACATAAATTTCTTCTTTTAATGGTTTTGTTAAAATATCCGCTATTTGATTATTAGTAGAAATAAAATCTAATGTAATATCACCCTTAAGAACATGATCCGTAAAAATGATGTCTTATATCAATATGTTTTGTGCGTGAATGTTGAATAGGATTTTAGATAAATTAATTGCACTAGAATTGTCACACATTATAGATGATGTAGGACAAATAATACCATAATCAGATAAAGTTTGTTTCATCCATAGAACTTGTGCACATGCTAAACTAGCAGCAATATATTCTGCTTCAGTTGTAGATAATGATACTGAATTTTGTTTTTTTTACTAAACCAAGATACAAGTGAGTGTCCTAAGAAATGACAAGTACCACTTGTACTTTTTCTATCAGATTTACATCCGGCAAAATCAGCATCTTTATAAGTTAATAAATTAAATGTGCTATTCTTTGGATAAAATAAACCAAAATATGAAGTATCTTTAAGATATCTAAAAATTCTTTTAACAACTTTAAGATGTGATTCTTTAGGATTAGATTGAAATCTAGCACATAAACAAACACTAAACATAATATCAGGTCTACTAGCAGTAATGTAAAGAAGTGATCCGATCATACCTCGATATAGCTTTTGATCAACATTCTTACCATTTTCATCCTTATCAAGAGATGTTGTAGTACTCATTGGTGTACTTTTACTTGTTGTATTGTCCATTCCAAAGCGTTTAAGTAATTCTTTGGTATTTGCTTTGATTGATGAATATTCCTTCCTTCAATTGTTTAATTTGAAGTCCAAGAAAAAATTTAGTTCACCCATGTGACTCATTTCAAATTCTTCTGCATAGTCTTAGCAAACTCTTGACAAAGATCATTGTTAGTAGAACCAAATATTATATCATCTACATATATTTGTATTAATAATATATCTTTATTTATTTTCTTAATAAATAAAATAGAATCAACTTTTCCAATTTTAAAACCAGATGTTAAAAGAAAAGATTTTAATCTATCATACCATGCACGAGGTGCTTGTTTAAGACCATATAAAGCCTTTTAAGTTTATAAACATGATCGAAAATTTTTCATGTTCAAAACCAGGAGGTTGTTCTACAAAAACTTCTTCTTTAATAAAACCATTTAAAAATGCACTTTTAACATCCATTTGATAAAGATTGAAATTCATAAAACATGCAAATGCAAGTAAAATTCTTATGGATTCTAAGCGTTACCTTGAGGCATAAGTTTCATCATAATCAATTCCTTCTTCTTGATTATAACCTTGTGCAACTAATCTAGCTTTATTTCTAACAACTTGTCCTGATTCATCTAATTTATTCCTAAAAATCCATTTTGTTCCTATAATGGATTTATTTTGTGGTCTAGGTACAAGATCCCAAACATCATTTCTTATAAATTGATTTAACTCATCTTGCATAGCATCTATCCAAAAATTATCAAGTAAAGCTTCTTTTATATTTTTAGGTTCTATTTAAACAAATGCAACATGAGCAATTAAATTAAAATGAGATCTAGTTGTAACTTTATCGAAATATTTCCAATAATTAAATTATGTGGATGATTTTTGACTTCTACAAAATCCTTTGGTAATTCATTTTGTAAATTTTCATCTTTTGAAATATCTAACATAGGAGTATCATGAATAGTATCAATTAAATCATCATCATTACTTGAAATAGAAGATGTTTTTATAAAATTTTCATCAAAAGAAACATGCATAGATTCTTCAATGACTAAGGTTCTTTTATTATATATTCTATATGCTTTACTATGATTAGAATATCCTACAAAAATTCCTTCATCGATTTAGAATCAAATTTATCTAAATTATCTTTTGTATTTAATATAAAACACTTACAACCAAAAACTTTAAAATATGAAACTTTAGGAATTTTATTATAAAATAATTCATATGATGTTTTGTTTAAAATAGGTCTTAATAAAACTCTATTTAAAACATAGCATTGTTGATCTGATACGCTTAAAAATATTTTGGTAAATTACTATCACATAACATTGTTCTAGCACATTCTTGTAATGTCCTATTCTTCCTTTCTACAACTCCATTTTGTGGAGCTGCTCTAGGAAAAGAAAAGTATGTGAAATACCATTTTTATCACAAAAATTTGCAAAAGTTTATTTTCAAATTCTCCTCCATGATCACATTATAGTAACTATAGAAAGAGATTTTGATTTTGAATTCTTTTACAAAATATAGAAAACTCATTAAAAGCATCATTTTTATTTTTAAGAAATATTACCCATGTAAATCTTGAAAAATCATCAACAATTACAAATGCATATTTACTTCCATTTAAAGACGCTATCCTAGAAGGACCAAAGAGATCAATATGAAGTAATTCAAGTGGTTTACTAGTAGAAATAATATTTTTAGATTTAAAAGAAGATTTATGCATTTTACCTTGTTGACATGCATCACAAAAATTATCTTTATAAGAAAGCTTAGGTAAACCATTTACTAAATCATATTTAGAAATTTTAGAAATATGTTTAAAATTAACATGACCAAAACGTTTATGCCATAATATAGAATCATTTGAAGATGCAATAAGACGTTGTTCATTTGAAATATTATTTAAAGATAAAACATATATATTATTCTTTCTATGACCTTTATATAAAATTGTAGTCCAATCAATATCATAAATTAAGCAAGAATCTTTTTAGAAGACAATTTTAAAATCTTTATCACAAAGTTGACTTATACTAAGCAGATTATGTTTAAGACCTTCAACTAATAAAACATTATTAATAATAGGTTTATTAGAATTACCAACGGTGCCAATACCAATCACCTTTCCTTTGTTATTGTCTCCAAAGGTGACTGTACCACCATCTTTGTCTTGAATTGATGACAATAATTGAATGTTCCTCGTCATATGTTTTGAACAACCACTATCTAAAATCCATCTATCTTTCTTTGGTACTGAAAAGATAAACATTTATAATCTTGGTACCCATTTTACATGGGTCCTTAAAATTAGTCTTTAGGAAACCAAACCCATGAAGAGTTTGATTTTCCTATGTAATTAGATGATAAGCAAACATCTTTAATAAAGCTAGAAATATAAGACTTTTTCTTATTATAATTTAAAACTTTAGGAACCCAAATAGATAAATATTTTGGTTTTCTTTTATTTAAAATATTATTTTTAACATTTTGTTTATATACTAATGAAGATGATTTTACAAAAGTGGTTTTCTTATGAATATCTTTTTCAACTTGAAAACCCAATCCTTTTGTCTTTTGAGTTTCTTTTGATAAGAAAGTAAAGTTTTAAATTTTCTTTACCTTTATTAAACTTACTAACATTTAAATATATGTCATCATATTTTGATTTAATCAAAGAAATATCTTTATCTAAAATACTAATCTGAGTCTTTAAATTATTACATTCTGATTTTAGATACAAATTTTCATTAGTTAAAAATAATTTTCTTTGAGTAAATTTTCATTTTCTTCTTTTAATTTAATTTCTTGTGAATTAACATAAGAAGAATTTAAATCAGAAATTTCCTCTAATAATCTCTTATTTTCATTTTAAGAAAATTATGTGAGACTTTCAACCTTACAAAAGTTTCATATAATTCATTAAATGCATCTAAAAGTTCATCATTATCAGTTACCTCATCTTGTGCCATGAAACACATATGAGCACTTTCATTTTCTTCAATTTCTTCATCGATGAAGAGTCATCACTATCATCCCAAGTGGCGCCATTGCCTTTCTTTTCTTGTTATTTTGAGTAGTGTTGAAATTGTTGAAATGATTTGACTTTTGCTTATTCTTCAATAAAGGACAATCTTTCTTCATATGACTGCTTTGTTACACTTGAAACAAGCAGTGAGTTATTGAATTTGAAAATTTAGATTTAAACTTACCTTGTTTTATAAATTTTCAAATTTTCTTGCAAACATGCTCATCTCTTCATTTTCATTATCCGAATCTTCTTTATCGATGTGATGTTGAATGCAAGAACTTTCTTGTTTTTCGTCTCATCTTCATTCTTTCTATCTTCAATTTGAACTTCAGATGCCATTAGATTACCAATAAGGTTCTCCACTGTAAGGGTTGATAGATCATTTGCTTCCTCTATTGCGGTAATTTTCTTTTCCCATTTAGGGTGAGTGAGCGAAGTAACTTTCGCACCATTTCAACTTGTGTATATGTTTTACCCAATCCAATAAGAGAATTTGTGATATCGGTGAATCTTGTAAACATCTCTCCAATGGTTTCGTTTTCCTTCATTCTAAATAGTTCAAACACATTGTACAAGAACGAAATTTTAGATTCTTTAACTTTATTAGTTCCTTCATGAGTTACCTCGAGTGTGTGCCAAATATCATATGCAGAAGTAGCCGTTGACACCCTGTTGAATTCATTCCTATCAAGTGCACAAAATAAAGCATTCATTGCTTTTGAGTCCAAATTTGTATTATTCCTTTGAGTTGTAGTCCATTCTACAAAAGGAGTGGTTGGCTTCTCATATTTTGTCTCCACGACATTCCAAAGTTCATATCCAATTGATTGAAGATAGATCTTCATTCTGCACTTCCAGTAGTTGTAGTTAAGTCCATCAAACATTGGAGGACGATTTGTTGAATGACCTTCTTTGAATTGTGAAGTCTGATCTGAAGTTGATGCCATCTTTGACCTTTCTCTGATACCAAATGTAGGATCGTTGATCTAACTCAATGAAACACTAGAGGGGGGGTGAATAGTATTTTATAAAAATTGCAAAGTAGATTATAAATTGCAAGGAAAGAATAGCAACAATCTCAGAAATTGAACATCACAAACACAAGAGATTTATACTGGTTCCACCTCCCCGGTGTACATCCAGTCCCCAAGCAAATCCCGCTTGAGATTTTCCACTATGATTTTGAAACCTTACAAAATCAAACACAAACCTGACCAATTTGCAAGCCTATGCAAATTGCAACAATTCAAACACGAGATTAACAACTCTCACACGAGAATTCCTTTGAAGAAGCAAAGTACAAAATCCTATAAGCCTTGAAGTGTTGATGATGTGCGCAGTTGGCTTAAGAACTTTTAATCTCAAAATAATGTTTAACTCTTTTGAATCTTGCAATTGAATAAATGGCAAAACGGTTTTGACTTTTGAACTTTTGAACTCTCTTTTAATATCAAAATTTTAGATCAATGCATAAGAATTTCGTGTCTCTTTTTCTCAAGTTTTTACTTATTTATATCTCTTGAAAAGACACAATTTAAAACCAAAGAAACGGATATAAACCGATAAAAGCGTTCAAAAATTCAAATTCGAAGAGTCGAAAATCAGATCAGAGTCGACTACAATTTCATATTAGTCGACTAATGCGTGTTTACACGATTTTGTATAAACGATTAACTTCTAAGTAGTCGACTACTATATGTATTAGTCGACTAACTGTAATTTTACGGTTTACGGAAAATTGTTCAAGATTCATTAGTCGACTACTATTATCATTAGTCTAATTAATCAGAAATGACGTAAACTCAAGATTCGTTAAAACTATGATTAGTCGACTACTCAAGATTAGTCGACTATACCGTAAAAATAGAAACTTATATTTTAACAAACTAAGATTAATAGTCTAACTATAATAGCTATTAGTCGACTACTAAATACTTAAAATTATATAACTTATATATTTTAGACTTATTCTTTAACTTTAACTTCTATTGATTAACAAAGGGATTTCTTTTGTTAATCCACACACTAAGCATGTGTTAGTGTGTTCTAAATATATATATGTGTGTGCATGTGAGTGATCAAGGCTTGTATAATTGAATCTAAGCAAAGAAATAGAAATGTACATTACAAAGAATATCTTCTTTACTTCTTTTTGCCTTGACTCATCCAACACTTCACTTGTACATATTATTTGATGTGAAGATCTGCATAAATATGTTAGTGCACAATAATATGAATAAATTGTTATCATCAAAATACTATTTTGAGAGATTTGATATTCAACAGTAACATTGTGCTAAGAGAATGAAACTCTCTTAGACTTAATGCTACGATGTTGAATACGTAGGCTTCGTCATCTTTTACGGGAATAGACTACCCGAACAGCTAGGAACTAACTGGCAACGCCTGTTAGGCATAGGCTTATCCCTTCTTAGGCTTCGGGATAAAATGCCCCAGAATCGAACTTTGGTGTCTTCTTCAATCGGTAAAAGACTAAACTGGCAACGCGTGGTACGCGTTGGCTTATCCCTTCTTAGGCTTCGGGATAAAATGCCCCAGAATCGAACTCTGGTGTCTTCTTCAATCGGAGAAAAGACTAAACCATAAATAAAAAATTAGATTGATGTAGGAAAGGAAGAATTTTATATTCTGTTTCCCGACGATGGAGAGGAAGAATTTTATATTCTATCTCCAAATCTTATTTTATGGTAAAGACGAACCCAAAACAAGAGAGGAAGGATTTTATATCCTATCTCTTGCCCCTGGAGAGGAAGAATTTATATTCTATCTCTAAGGAGGAAGAAACTAAAAGTGGGATCTCCACTTCGAGAATCGGAAGGGGTGAAACTAAGAGTGGGATCTCCACTCCGAGAATCGAAAAGAGATTCAGATAACTTTCACTTTTATAGGATTCGTTATCTGATCTAAAAATAAAATTCTCGTTTATCCAGATGAAATCCCAACTTCGGCCCAGACCATGGGAAGGTGTGACCGAAGTGGCAGGGAAGATTCAGATAGCCATCACTTTTATTGGATTCGCTTCGTGAACTTGAAAATGACTTTCTCGTTTATCGAGAGGAAATCCTAACTTCGGCTCTAACCACGGGAAGGCGTGAGCGAAGTGTGGAAGATGGAATCCTTCTGTTTATCAGAAGGGGATCTCAATTTTGAAAGTGGGCCTCTTGTTCATTGAAAGGAATCAAGAGGAGATTCTGCTGGTGGATTGGACCAGAAAGATTTTTATTTAGTAGACTCACCGCCAATGAGTTTGATCGGTGACGGAATTTATGGTGGAGGATAGATTTAGGGTTATCCTCAAGGACAATGGAGAATTATTTCCTGAGGAACTTCCCTTCAATATGGGTTATCCCAAATGTACTAAGGGTAATACTTTTTCAGAAACTTCCTATTTATCGGCATTAATTGCCTGTCGCCATTCTGAGTGATTAAGCGGTACGCACCATTTGAGTAGACCTTGTCTATCACAAACGGTCCTTCCCATTTGGGTTCGAATTTACCTTTCTTCTTGGAGTCGAGAATTATCGGTCCGAAAGCAATGAGGACCGTGTCTCCTTCCTTGAAGCTTCTCTGTCGGACTCTCCTGTTGAAAGCTCTCGACATTCTGGCTTGGTAAAACTCAATGTGATGTTGAGCTTCCAGACGCTTCTCATCCAACATCTCAAGCTCTTCAAGGCGTCTCTTATGTTGTTCCTCCGTCGTCATCTCAGCCATGCAGGGCGATCCAAGTGATGGAATTTGATTTTAATGGGAGCACCGCCACATCCGTGATACCGTAGAATATAGGGTAGCTCCAGCTTGGCGCGAATCGTGGTGTGATATGCCCGTGAAAAGCCCGAAGTTTATCATCCCAATCACGCTTAATGGTCTTCACGAGCTTCGACAATATCTTAATGATTGTCTTGTTGAACGCTTTAGCTAAACCATTAGCAGCGGGGTAATAAGCCGTCGAAGAGATGTCTTGAATTTTAAACTTCTCGCAAAACCTGATGAAGGCATTGCTGACGAATTGAGGACCGTTGTTTTTCGCGGTAAAAGTAGACTTGTTATTCATTGCTCGTTTGAACTTGTTTACAGCTTCGTTGGCCTACAACAAAATTCAAACAAAAGAAAATGCCTTTTATTTCAGCGCATAATGAAAACAAAATTACAACTTCTTCCTTTTATGAACAAACACGAGGATCTCTATTTTACGAACTCGCTATGGGTTCTTTGCCCGTGTCGGGACTTTTGTTCGTCCGTGGACTACCGCAATTCGGATCCGTGTGGAAACCCGGGTTCGAACTACAGATGAAGGGGCTCGCTTCACGAAGGAAACGACGCGACCAGGGGATCACACTCACGGCGAGAGGATCGCCGGGATCGCGACTCACAAGGAGAGGATCGCCGAGCGGGTGAGATCTACTAGGAGAAATCACAAATGACATCAGAGTCGCACTCGAAGTTCGCCATTCGCGGTTTGTAGATCGGACGCACGGCCGGCGTTCTGGATCGCAAGGCCGACGGCTCGTGGATCTCGCGAGGGCTCTCTCAAGAATATCGAAAATCCAATCTCCAAAAATCCAGCCTTTTAAATGAGCACCCCTCACTATTTATAGGAAAACAAGAGAGGAGGGTTGCCTACGGGGACACCATTGGTGTCCGCTCTTCCGGACACCAAATGGTGTCCTGTTTGACACCACGGTGTCCGGCCATTGTCGGACACCAAACGGTGTCCGGTTTCGGCCGGACGCCGCTTTGGCTTCTGCTTGGTTTTCTGACTTTTCCGTGACGCTTATTCCGATCTTGTCGCCGCTGCTCTAAGTCCGTGTTTGGTTCACTTGATTGGTTTCATCCCGCCAACGATTTAGGTGACGACGGTCGATGTTCAAATCCGATCTTGATGTTTGGACCCGATCAATCTCGCTGAAGCTTTGCTTGTGGATTCATTCCATAACACGTAGCCTCGCTGATTCGACGCCTTTGTTGACCCATTTCGTGTTCAGGGTCCCGCTTACGCCGCTATGTATAGTCAATCTGGCCGGTTTGTCGAATGGGTTGTTGGTTGTTAACCCACCGCCACGAAGTTTCGCTCGCACCGATAAGCAATTTTAACGCCACAGATACCCCTCCAAAGCCGCCTCGCCTCGATTCTTGCCGAAGTCCGATTTTGGACATGATGAGCCCTTCACCCTTCGACGGGCGGATGGGACTTGTGAATGACCTTGGCTTTTGATCTCTCCACTTTTCAGCCTTTCCGCCTTGTAGGATTGTCAAGGTATACTGCATCGCATTTTTGTCCGACCGCTGTTGAGATCTTGACCGAAGTTGGTAGATAAATTTCTTTTGAGATTGGCTCCAGATTTGATTCCTCCACTCTCTCTCGTGTTCTGTCAGGATACCCGGGGTGCTTGCGGTCGCATTTATTGCTTGACCGTTGTTGGAATTTCAACAGAAGCTAATTGAGTTTATTTGTTGTTGACTCGTGGTTTGGATTGTAATCCAATTGACCATCGAGATTCCTCCTGATCGGGAATTCTTCACTACGACGCGCTAATTGTCTTTAAGCCATATGGGTTTTGGCCTTCAATCGGCGAAAGTGCAACGCTGCTGATCGCGATCTTACGCGGATCCAACCGCTGATCGGTGACGCCTTTGTTGACCCATTTCGTGTTGCGGTCCCGCTTCACGCTTATGCATAGTCAATCGGCGCCGGTTTGTCGAATGGGTTGTTGGTTGTTAACCCACCGCCACGAAGTTTCGCTCGCACCGATAAGCAATTTTAACGCCACAGATACCCTCCAAAGCCGCCTCGCCTCGATTCTTGCCGAAGTCCGGGATGCTTTGACATGATGAGCCCTTCACCCTTCGACGGCTGATGGGACTTGTGAATGACCTTGGCTTTTGATCTCTCCACTTCTTTCGCCTTTCCAGGCCTTGTAGGATTGTCAAGGTATTACTGCATCGCATTTTTGTCCGACCGTTGTTGAGATCTTGACCGAAGTTGGTAGATAAATTTCTTTTGAGATTGGCTCCAGATTTGATTCCTCCAATTCTCTCGTGTTCTCCGCTGCTTTGTAGGATACCTGGGGTGTTGCGTCGCATTTATTGCTTGACCGTTGTTGGAATTTCGAACCGTAGCTAATTGAGTTTATTTGTTGTTGACTCGCGGTCGGTGGATTGTAATCCAATTGACCATCGAGATTCCTCCGCTGATCGGGAATTCTTCACTACGACGCGCTAATTGTCTTTAAGCCATATGGGTTTTGGCCTTCAATCGGCGAAAGTGCAACGCTGCTGATCGGCGCGGCGATCTTACGCGGATCCAACCGCTGATCGGTGAATCCTTTGTCGACGACGCCAGTTGGCGCCGCTGTGTATTACCTCGCTGGAGTGTATTCATCCACGGTGGAGGTATTCTTCTGGGATTTGTTCGATCCTCAATTCTTTGCTTGGTAGGCCCTCGGTGACGCCGCAATTGGCGCCGATATGGTGGGGTCTCGATTCTTTCAAGGTAGAGCGTTGTTCTACCATATAAGTCTCGCAAAATTAACTTTTTCCATAGCGGAGGAAATTGAAGATTATCGAAGTTATCCTTAAGAACATGGTATATTCTCCGTGAACTTCTCGCTAAATTGGGGCATAGTTTATACTCATAATCCTAGTTGGAGTAGGATTATATGACGCCGCTGATTGGCCGATGCAGTTCATGATCGAAGTTATCCCTAAGAATATTTTTGTGAAAATATTCTTCCGAACTTCTCGATAAATTAGGAAACAGTTTATACCGTAATCCTAGTTGGAGTAGGATTAGGCGACGCGTTGATTGGCGCCGATGCAACCGCACGATCGAAGTTATCCCTAAGAATATTTTTATGAAAATATTCTTCCGAGAACTTCTCGATAAATTAGGAAACAGCTTATACCGTAATCCTAGTTGAGTAGGATTGGGCGACGCTGATTGGCCGATGCAGTTCACGATCGAAGTTATCCCTAAGAATATTTTTGTGAAAATATTCTTCCGAACTTCTCACAAATTAGGAAACAGCTTATACTGTAATCCTAGTTGGAGTAGGATTAGGCGACGCGTTGATTGGCCAACGCTATCCGGATCGCATGTGTCCGATGGGGAGGTTCATAGTTCAGGCCGATACTTCGTGAGATGACCAGAAGAGATTGCAACTCATGAAGAGGACTCGTACTCTCTCCTTTACTCTCATTATTCCCTCCTATGATATCCTAGTTCCACTGGTCTATCTTTTCGTGCATACCGTGGAAAGAGGCGGTCCGCCTGCAAAGGGGACAAACTCCGCAATGGAGTTCCTCTTAAGCTAAAGAGACTTGTCCATAGATCTCACCGCACTCATTAACTTGGATTCGACAAGCCAAGACTCGCCAGGTGATGGGGTAATGTTTGGCTAACCCATAACCTTATGATTATCCGCTCTTTTATGAATCTCACGATTTCCTCCCCGCGTGAGAATTTGGTGGGGATGTCAATTCGATTTTCCTTCCTCGACTTTGCCGCGCCCAGCCTTTGTGGAGCAAGTACTGAGCTATGGACGGAAGGCCCGAGAGTGCCAACATAGGACCAGATTGGAAAATCCGGTTCGCCTAATATTGGTATTTTTCTACCCGACATTACTTGCAAAGACATGAAATTTGTTTCCCTGCGGTTTTCATCTATACTTCACACTCTTATGCCGCCTTTTTCGATGGAGGAGTTCGAGGATTTGATCGCTGATTTACCGAGGCGCTCCTCCTCACGTCTTGAGCTTGAGTTAGGAATCCCTAGGGATATCGGGCGATTCCTTTGAAGGTAAACTCCTCCCCGATAATCATAGGACTATTCAATTTTAAATAGTACGCCTATGATTGAAAATGTCTCCCGCTTGACAACGAGACTCGCCCAGTGATATTGAGGCGCTATTCCTCCGAGCCTGGCCTGAATCGTTGATATGTCGGACGCCACGGTTGAGATACCGATTGAGATCTGCCGATGCGCCACCGACCGCCGCTCAAGCTACGGTTTCATTAGGGCAAGGAGTCGGTTCTACGTATGAACCCTCCACGCCAATACTCATGTTGATTTTGTTTTGGGGTTTTAACCCTTTTCTTCCTTTTCGCAGGCCCTGCCGACTCTTCATGACTTAGTGAGAGCTTTGATGTCCGGACGACGATCCATCTCGGCTTATTATCCCGTGGAAATTGCTCGTTCTTTTCCTATTTGGCCATAGTGGTAGACACACTTCTACCGTGCTTTCTTCGCGGCTTCGACCATTCCTCGATCCTAGGGTAACTACGACACGAGAGCGGGTTATTCGTGAGTTGGCTCAGTTATTGTGATGATCTCGATCATCTAGAGGTTAAGCTCAAAAGTCCGCAAGACTTTGAGGCAAGAGTTCTCCTCATATGTAGAGACAGAGACGAGCACCGCTGAAAGTCATTGATTTCACACATCGACTCAAGTCAGATGCAAGAAGATCGGTGCTCTTTGGAGACTGCTGTCACCGCTTCGCCTTCCGTGGAGCATTTTCAATCTTGTGTTGCTGCCGAAGCGAGAATAGTAGAGCTCGAACAGAACTTCAAAGGCGAGGGAGAGTCGATCATCTTGAAGTCGACGGGCCAATAAGGAAGAGACTCTTACAGTCATGTCCGAGAAGCTTGAGTTTTCAAAGCGGAAGCTGGTCGAAGTCGAGGAGGAAACCTCAAAGACCCTTAATAGCAGCGAGGAGACTTTCAGGGCCGAGCTTCAGGAGGAACTTCAGCAAGCTTTCCTCAACAAAGTATCTGAATTAAAGCAGCAAATTTGCTGTCACAAATTTGACGTTTAGAAAATTTGTGTAACTTCAGTCTTTTATCAATAAAACATATTTCCATCCTCTTTTATGCTTTATTATGATTCTTTTATTTCGTCAGAAATAATTAACCATAATACCTACAGGATTTTTGGCAAACCCTCAGCCATCAACGGATTTGATTAGCCTTTACCAACTACCGTTTGAATTGGCTAGCGCATGGATTGTCCAAATCGTTCAAGACGTGACGTTATGCTAAAAGAATGAAACTCTTCTAGTCTTGTTGCTATGATATTGAATACATAGACTTGGTACTCTTTTACTGCAAGAGACCACCCGCAACGCTGCAGTAAGGTGTTGACTTTAGGGTTATTGGCCAACCCCACCTTCAACGGGTTTGATGAGCCTTTACCAACTACCGCTTGAGTTGGGCTAGCGTATGGATTATCCTGATTCGCTCAACACAACGCTGTGCTAAAAGAATGAAACTCTTTAGACTTAATGCTACGATGTTGAATAACGTGAGGCTTCGGCTTTTATTACGGAATAGACTACCCGCAACGCTGCAGTTGACTTTATCCCTTCTTAGGCTTCGGATAAAATGCCCCTAATCAACTCGTGTCTTCTTCAATCGGAGAAAGACTAAACCGGCAACGCGTGTGAGGCGTTGGCTTTATCCCTTCTTAGGCTTCGGGATAAGATGCCCCAAGATGAATCTTGGTGTCTTCTTTTGACCGGAGAACGACTGAACCGGTTTAAGATTGATTGAGGTGGGAAAGGAAGAATGTATTCTATTTCCCGTATGTGGAGAGGAAGGAGGATCTTGTCTCCTGCCGATGGAGAGGAAGGAGGATCTTGTCTCCTATCTCCAGGTGAGGGATGAACAAGAGAGGAAGGTTTTGTATCCTATCTCTTGATTCTGGAGAGGAAGAATGTATTCTATCTCCGAGTGAAATGTGGGAAAGGAAGAATGTATTCTATTTCCCGAAAGTAGAGAGGAAGGTTTTGTGTCCTATCTCCAGGTGCTCACGAATAAGAGAGGAAGGTTTTGTATCCTATCTCTTACTGATGGAGAGGAAGGAGGATCTTGTCTCCTATCTCCGGATGCTGGAAAGGAAGGATTTTTGTCCTGTTTCCAGTGAAAGAGACTAAAAATGGGATTTCCATTTTGAGAATCTTGAAGGATGAAACTAAGAGTGGTATCTCCACTGAGAATCTAAGACAAGAGAGGAAGAATGTATTCTATCTCTTGCTTCAAGAGGAAGGATGTGTCCTATCTCAGTGAATGTGGGAAAGGAAGAATGTATTCTATTTCCGATGAGAAACTAAGAGGGGTCTCCACTCGAGAATCTAGGAAGGGTATGGATAGCTTTGTAGGATTGCAACAAAATTTGAAGTGGACCCTGCTCATGGAAGGAATCGAGAGGGATTTGTCCGTGGTTGGACCGTGGAGATTTTAGTGGGCCCACCGCAATGAGTTTGATCGGTGAGAGATTTTGGGGAAAACACAATAATTTAGGGTTATCCTCATGAAAATGAGTGAGATATTCTCTCGAGGAACTTCCCATCAAAATGGGTTATCCCGAATGTATTAAGGATAATACTTTTCGTAAACTTCCCATTTATCTAAGACATTGCCTGGCCGCCATTCTCAGGTGATAGCATGATATGCACCGCTTGAATAGATCGTGGTCATTATGAACGGTCCTTCCCATTTGGGTTCGAATTTACCTTTCTTCTTGGAGGTGAGGATTATCTACCGCCGAAAGCAACAGGACAGATCTCCTCCTAGGTTCTTCACGAACTTTCTTGTTGAAAGCCCTGACATTCTAGCTTGATAGAACTCAATGCATTGTTGAGCCTCCAAGCGCTTCTCATCTAACATCTCAAGCTCTTCGAGACGCTTTTGATATTGTTCTTCGGTCGCCATCTCTGTAAGGGCGACGCCAAGTGATGGAATCGATTTTAACGGAGAATTGCTTCACACCAGAACTGTGGAGTACGGTCGCCCAAATATGCATTAGCCAGCGATATGCCCGTAGTGCTTCCCGAAGTTTATCATTCCGCCTTTGTTATTCTTCACAAGTTTTGACAAAATCTTGATAATCGCTCTTGTTGAACGCCTCGCCTAATCCATTTGTCGCCGGATTATAGGCCGCCGACGCAGACGCCTTGTATCTTGAACTTTTCACAAAACCCGATGAAGGAATTGCTAATGAATCACTTGTCATGCACGATCCGCCTTGGAACACCGCGGTCGATAGATGACATGGTGTTTGATAAATTTGACGACCTGCATTACCACTTCTTTTAGCGGATTGCTTCTTTCACTTGGAGAAGTAGTCGATCGCTAGAATAAACCGACGCCTTTGACCGACGGAGGAAAGATAGGACCTACAACGCCCATTCCCCATGTCTCAATGGCCGTGATGTGGTCGGCGATGCAACCGCCTCGAGGCCGATGCATATAATTCAAGCGGAATTTGACACGCGGCATTTCCGAAAGCATCGACCGCCATTAATCATCATACGAAGCAGCCCATTCTCCTAATTCATCAGAGTTTGGGACCAGCCGGTGCGCACTCACACTCACCTTCGTGTGCCTCAAGGACCCTTCCGCTTCTTTGTTTGAAAGGCATCGGAGTAAAGACCATCGCACTCTACTTCCATATAACATCCGGGTCTCGTGGTCGTAAAAGAATCTTGAGCTCTTCGCCGGATTGACTCTCTCTCCTTCACGCCTTCCGCAATACCGTAAGACGAATCGATGATAGGAAAGCCAATCTGGCTCCAACTTGGTTTGGGTTGCATGCCTCTTTGGTAACTATCCTTTGTCTTCTTGTACCATCATATATGGTACGAAGAGTTGATGAGTCCCGACCGCAACTAGTTGCTCGGCTCTCGGTTGTGCTAACGACATGCCTAACGCCGCCAGTGCATCCGCATAAGCGCTTTGAGGCGGATATATTCAATGAAGAACTCTTCAACGAGCTCGCCATTTCAACAGCCTATCCGATGATAGGGATCAGATCCGATTCGACCAGAGTCACCACGAACCCGCTTAACTATCAGCTTAATCGCCAGATACGCCGAGATACTCGACCCCCCTCTTTGGCAAAGCTAAGTCCGATAAGTAGCGCGTTGTATTCGCTCACGCTATTGGAACAGGTTCTGAGTGAATAAGCACGGGCATGACATGATTCCTGGAAATCAAGACAACTCCGATTCTACGGAGATTTTAGAACGCCCGGTACTTGCTACATTAGTGGCCCGAGAAGCTCCATCAAAATACAATCGCCATATTTGTTGGTGCGACGTAGTGTTGACCCCCGACTTCATCCTAAGATCATCATATACCTCAACCGGCCCTGTCGGGTCCGTACCAAGAGATCGCGAAATCGCTGCCCTTTGACCGACTGTTTGAAGTGCAGTCGATTGGACAAGAGCAAGGCCTATTTGCCAAACGCCAACTCATTGAAGCCACTGGTCATAAAGATTCGACCGATTTACGCTAGAGATAACATAAATCGTCGTCCGACTAAATAGTGTCGCATTTTCTCAATCGCGAACACTAATGCAAGGCACCGCTTCACCATCGGGTATCGAGACTCACAAGCAACACAATTCTGGCCGTAATACATCGCCGTCGGTCGTGGTCGCCGCCCCGCGAAGTAAGGCTTTAACGAGTGATCCGCTGTCTTGACGAGATCAGAACGGTTTTCCGATTGTGGTGCAACAAGAACAGAGGTTTAGCGAGATACGACTTGATCTCTTCAAACGCTCGACAAAGGCCGTCCAAATAAACGACACTCTTCTTGTTTAACTTAGAAAATGGTTGGCACTTCCTGATAGGTTCGATATGAACCGCCGGATGTATGCCAATCGCCCTTGTAACCCCCGAAGTTCTCTCGATTTCTGAGGTTGCAACTCTTGAATTGCCTTCACTTTGTCGATCGACGGGATTCCTTTGTCGGTGACGACAAAGCCGCAGGAACTTGCCACCGACATCCCAAGGAAGGATTTGGTGGTTCATCTTTAATTGATGAGTCCGCATGAGTTCAATACCGCTCTAAGATCTTTAATGTGATCTCCTTTGTCACGCTTTTCACCACCAAGTCGCCGACGAGCATTCGATCCGCTTTCCGTAGATGATCCCGAAAATTTTAGTCATTGTCACGATATGTGGCGCCGCATTTTGAGGCCGAACGGCATGACCGTAGCAATATATACCGATGATGCTCAAACGCAGTTTAGGCCATCGGGGTGCATCTTGATTTGGTTGTACCTCAAAACCATCCATAAAGGACATCCTCTCAATCCACATGTATTGTCAACTATGACGCCTGATTGGAGGGAAATCATCCTTTGGGCAAGCCGCTTAGGTCTCTCAGAGTAATACGCATCCTAATCGAACCATTCTTCTTCATGACCGACTATATTCGCCACCCAATCCGGATGTTGAATTTCCTCGATGAATCCCATTCTATGAGTTTCTTTACTTCATCAACGACGTCAGAAGATTTGTGGTCGAAACCGCCTTTGCGATTGCTTGACAGTTTGACATCCACGTTGATGTTGAGGCGATGTGTCGCCACATTAGGGTCGAGTCCCGCATATCCTCAGAGCTCCAAGCTAATACATCGATATACTTCCTGATCAAGGCAATTAACTCTTCCTTCTCTCTCGAGGGAAGAGTATTGCCGATGTTTATGAGCTTAGGATGCTCTTCATCACCCATATTAACCTCGACTACCTCGCCCTAGTGGGGGTTCTTTGCTCAATCTATCCCCAAACCGCTTTGAGTTGATGGATCCATGGGTCTTCCCATGTTGGCATATCTTCATCATCCTCAATAGTAGCAAGATCGTAGCCATATTCGACATCAAAGCCTCTCCGAGGTCAGGTGTCTAATCCTGCCAAGAATCGACGAATGTCCGCCTCTCTCATCGGGTGGATTATTATCAATCATCCATGAGCATTCATCTTCCAGGATTCAGATCCCAACCCTTCTAAATGCATAGTAGTTATCCCTTCCCTTGGGACATATGCCGCTTTAGGAGGGACTCGAGGACCTCGCCCAAACATAGGCCTTCTCCTTGTGTCAAGTTGTCCCCACTTCTTCATGATACCTGTTTCGACTATATCCTGAATGTGTGGAGGATAGGCTCATTGCCATCTTCATCGCTTCTAAGAAATGATTCTGCGGCTGAACCGCATTTCCTTTACCGTAAACCAAGTCTTTTCACTATTCGATTCGGATGACGAAGTGTCGCCCCAGGAGTCTCTAACCGCTTTTGTGAAGCAAGATGACCGAAGTTGGCGTGTGCAACTCGATCTTCGTATAAACCCGCTATTACATCATTTAAAGACAAAGGATACTCTAAATCGCCATTTATTGATTCATCCGCATTTGCCACCATAATGTTCATCCGACGATTCTTCATCGCCAAGATTGATTACAAGGTACAATGTTTTAAAACAAAACCACCACTATAACCAAGCCCGCCGTGACGCCTTCTTCACCGCGCCCTGCCTTTGGGCCGATGATTCGCCGGACTCATTACCGTAGAGGAGAGAATCGGAAATAATTCTCCATCCCTTAAACGGTTTGTCCCACCACCGCCTTTGACTCATTATTTGTGTCTACATATTTGAGACATCGATGAAGAGTAGATGGACTATAATATATTGTGGATCCAAGGCCAATCCAACAATAAGTTATAGGAAGTCTCTCACAATTACATAGCAGTGACTTCGACTTTAAGTCCCCATTTGGATTTAATCCGATTTTACCAAGTGGGCGGACCCACCGGTGTTAAATCCAGAGATCATTGTGCCGCTTGATGCTAGCTTGTCGGTGAATCCTAGATGATACATGAGGCGCAGGGCATGATGCTCATAATGAACCCGGATCGACTTGGATCCTAACTTCACTAGAGCCAATATACCCGGTGAAGTATAGCGCCTATCGTGCTTTGAATTCTCGTCGCATATCCTCCTTTGTAAAGGTGATGCAGGGAAGTGTTTAGTCGCTAGTTGCATTGCCGGGCCGATTCTTTTCCGACTCCCTAATGAACTGAGGAGGAAGACTTGACCGAGGGTTTTTGAAGAGCTTCTCTCGTCTTTTGATAAGCGCAGCTACCATAGAGTGATCTCGGGATATGGCTAATTGGGCCATGACATCGGCTATGGAGAGTTCGTTCCCTTATCTCTTCCAATCGGGCGACCGAATCGAGACTGCCTGAATTGAGCTTCCTGACCGAGGTTGTTTCTTCTTTGCTTCTACGCTTTAGCGCCGCTTGTCGTCCTTTTCTCTCGCGACGAGTGAGAGGATTCGTGGCCACCCCTGGGCCGATAACGCCTTCGTGATTCGGGTTTGGAATCTCCTGATACTTGTAGTTGTATTCGTGTCTCACTCTTTGTGGCAAAGACTTCATGCTCGCCCCTCCAAAATTGAAGGTCGCTACTTCTTCATCATCCTTCCTGAATTGCCAAGCGGCATATTAATTTGCCTTTTCCCTTGACTTCTTGGTCAAGACGCAGCTCCATCGATCGCCTTCCAATAAGTCGTGGTGGACCCAGGATTTCTCCGCTTGTCAGTGTGTGGTACGAGTCCCTTCTCACGCCGCCTCGTGAGGATCCTCATTCACCATTTTCATTCCTACTTTTACGACCGGCGCCGGCTTGAAACCAATCCAAAGGAACTGATCCGAATTTATAGAGATCAGATTCGCCCCACCTTCTTTAGAAGGTTTTGGAGTGATGACTCCAACATCGATCAAGGCTTGAATCTTGTCCCCGAGATGGTAGCGTAACTCGTAGGATGATGTACCGCCTGCGATAAGCGCAGACTTAGATCTGAATTTTGTTTGCCTCCTCTTGGTTTACAATTGGAGGCAACCGATTTTATTGTTCTCCGTAAGGTACTTGAAGATGCCCGAACTTCCTCATCTTTGAATGAGTAAGTTTTGGAAAATCTCAACCGAAGGTTTTGATTCTGCCGGCGCCAATCGGAGGTCGGGATTGCCGCGGCGACGCCGCTGCATCGCCGCTGTGGTTGCGCCGGTTTGATTAGCGCCTACAAACTTTGCCGGCGCTTTACCTTTGCCGCTGCACAAATTTCGCTTTGTTCGTTTGTCGCCGGCTAACCTCTTTCTCGCTTTCTTCCTTTTAAGGAATTTTCACTTGTTTCCACGAACTTTCAAGTCCTTCCATGTTACGATGGTGCTGTCCCCATTGCTTCAAGCACATCTATCGACAAATTACTATGGCAGTCCGGAGGATGAACTCCTTATTGATCTCGACAGCCATCGCTTACGGAATCGCTTGACAAAGGTATCCACCGTTTCTCCATTCTTTCGCTTCGCCGAGTAATGTTCCAATAGATACCTGTATCGCCATCAAAGAAGTTGGAGAGAAACAAGGACTCCATATCATCCCACCGCTGATGCCTCGCTTAAGACGGCGGTACCAATCGGCGCCCACGGCGGGTGCCAACGAATGACCGAACCATCGTGGGCTCATTGCCGTAAATAACCCCGAGGTGTGACTTGAAGTAAATCAAGGTTGCGTCGGGGAACCTTACCACAAACGTAAAGTTTATTAAGTTAAACTTTGAAGGGTATGGGATTGATTCCCACCCCTGCGTATGGGCAAGGGATACCCGCCTTTCTTCACCTTCTGAAATCAACGAAGTTGATTTTGCTCTCGAGGTCTTTAATCTTCTCGCTCATGAGCAACAGCTAAGGCTGCGGTTCAGAGGGTTATCATCTTCGGTGCTTCCTCCGACCGAAGTCAGCCCATCTTGATCAACGCCGATGTGTTGACTTGATTCCCTCGATGCTTTGTTAAGGCTTGACTGTTGGTCATGCATTTCTCTCATCGCCGCATGGCCAACTCCATCTCTAGTTTGAAGTTTTCCTGTTTATTCAACGCTTCATCCAAAGATCTTGGCCACCGACCAGCATCATCATGAGCTTTCGGGCCGCCCATCACTAGAAGTCAGATTGTTCGATGCCATTGCCGATCCAAATACTCGATACTTCTCAAGGTAGCCCTCTCAAGAGTTTGTCGAATTGGACCGTCAATAGTCCCGACCGCAAACGAAGTTAACCGCTATGGCGCATGCGCTGAATAGCTCTTGACGATGGTTCTTTGCCGCCATATTATTAGTGACCTCCGCAACTCATCCTCTCTCGATGCCATCCTTCGGAATCGCCTTGACCTAGGTCTCGCAGTTGGTGCTAAGTCTCTCGAAAGACCGAGACTCTTTCGAGTTCCTCGACAACAATTACACTCGAGCACTGTCTTGATGAGCTTAGAGCACAAACATGACTGTGACGATTTAGGGGAATCCTTTCGAGATTTTCTCGTACTCCTTGCACGGTAGTACAGCTCGTCGGTGGGTGAACCGAGCACCGCCGTGGTTGGTGCGATTTCTGTATAACGCCGCTGCCGCCGACGAGCCGCCTCCTTCCGAGAATGACCAAAACTACCGAAAGTAACTCTCCTTGACTTCCGCTTATGTGAGCGTGAAGTTTCAGGGACTCTGACTTCACTTTCAATCCATGCAAAGCCGCAGAATCTTCTTGTCTTTGTGGGTGCGACCAGATCGAGTGACCCGCTTCCTTTAGCGACACAAAGCGATCCTTGACAGAAGCCCGCCGGTCGTGGCGTAGAGTTGGCTCGCTTCGGAGTTTAGTGCGACGGAGGTAACTGGCGCCACTTTTGTTGAAGTGCTCACAATTTTGATTTGAGCACGGGAGTAGGAGTTGGCCTCGCCGGGCAGGGCCGGCTTGGATTCGTTCGCCGGATTTGAAGTGTCGCATGCACTGGGCTTCCAAACTAGCCGACTCGCTGACGACTTCTTAGCCGCCTCCTTCTTAACTCGGCTTGTTGCACCAAAGCCCTTGCTTGTGCGTGGAGGCGCACGACGCTCCTGGATACGCCTCAGAACGGTTCCGCTTTGACTCGACCCATTCGCTTGTCGCGTCGAGAGTCGGCTACAATCTCGATTTCAACCTCGAAGTTAACCCGATCTTAGATCCGCCATAGCGAACACCATCCATTGACTCTTTTCCTGGCAATTGTTTCGCCAGCGCCGACGCCGCTCTCGAGCTCTTAGAGAGAGTCACAACGCCATTACGGAATCGACCTTCCAAAGATAAGGGTTCTCAAATTGGCCGCATTGCCGAAGAACCACCGCTGTTCGTAGTCTTGACGGGCGGTGGTGGTGGATTTCTCGCCCGCGATTGAGGCCGATTGGGTCTTCCTGCGCCGAGACCATCTTGACTTGCGGGGAGCGGATCTCGACGAGGAAGAGAGGTACTCGCATTTCTTTTGGTCGAACTCAACTCGACCTCTTCTA
The DNA here is from genome assembly GCA_012295165.1 of Asparagus setaceus. NCBI lineage: Eukaryota > Viridiplantae > Streptophyta > Magnoliopsida > Asparagales > Asparagaceae > Asparagus > Asparagus setaceus. Next base: position 38,638,437 of record CM022704.1, read on the forward strand.
TCACCGGATCTGATCCGCTGGCTACATCTACGACGGGCCTTTAAGCCGCCGCCTCACCGCCTTGTTCGCGCAAAAGTAGACTTGTTATTCATTGCTCGCTTGAACTTGTTTACGCCTTCGCTGGCCTACAACAAAATTTCAAACAAAAGAAAATGCCTTTTATTTCAGCGCATAATGAAAACAAAAATTACAACTTCTTCCTTTTATGAACAAACACGAGGATCTCTATTTTACTGATCCTCGCTATGGGTTCTTTGCCTCGTGCCGGACTTTTGTTCGTCCGCGGACTACCGCGCAATTAGATCCGTGGAAACCCTGCCTCGAACTACAGACGGAAGGCTCTCGCCACGAAGGAAACGACGACCCGAGGGGATCACACTCACGAAGGAGAGGATCGCCGGGGATCGCGACTCACGGAGAGGATCGCCGAGCTGTGAGATCTACTAGGAGAAATCACAGCACTGACCAGAGTCGACCGAAGTTCGCTACCTCGCGGGTTTGTAGATCGGACGGCTCACGGTGTTCTGGACTGCAAGGCCGACGTGCGTGGATCTCGCGAGGGCTCTCAAGAATATCGTAAAATCCACCTCCAAAAATCCCGCCCAAATCCAACCTTTTCAAATGAGCACCCCCTCACTATTTATAGGAAAACAAGAGGGAGAGGGGGCTTTTCGCTTCTACCGACACCATCGTGTCCGACCGACATTTGGTGTCCGGCATCGTCGACACCATTCGTGTCCGCCAATCGGTCGACACCAAACGTGTCCGGTTTCTACCGACGCCGCTGGCTTTCGGTTTGGTTTTCGACTTTTCCGCGACGCTTATTCCGATCTTGTCGCCGCCGCTCTAAGTCCGCGTTGGTTCACTTGATTGGTTTCATCCCACAACGATTTAGGTGACGATCGGTCGATGTTCAAATCCGCTCGTTGATGTTTGGACCCGATCAATCTCGCTGAAGCTTTGCTTGTTGGATTCATTCCATAACACGTAGCCTCGCTGATTCGTGACGCCTTTGTTGACCCATTTCGCGTGTTCGACCGCCGCACGCTTATGCATAGTCAATCGGGCGCGGTTTGTCGAATGGGTTGTTGGTTGTTAACCCACCGCCACGAAGTTTCGCTCGCACCGATAAGCAATTTTAACGCCATAGCTTGTCATGCACGATCCGCCTTGGCATACCGTGTCGATAGATGACGGATGTTTGATGAATCGATGACGTTGTTCGCCTTCACCTCTTTTAGTGGAATTGCTCGCACCACTTAGAGAAGTAGTCGTATGATGGAGGATGAACCGATCACCTTTAACCGACGGAGGGAAAATATAACCCACGATGTCCATCCCCACGCCTCAAAAGGCCATGAAGTAGTCGAAGGATGCAAATGCTCGGGGTCGATGATGTAGTTCGCGGTATTTGACACGATGCGCACTTTCGAAGCGCATCGACAGCATCATTAATCATCGCCGGCCGAAGTATCCCATTCTTCTAATGCGATCATAAAGCTTGGGACTGGGCTGGTGTGCGCCGCTTCCACCGCGTGCTTTCGAACTTCCTCGCTTTGCTTGAAAGACATCGGCAAAGAAGCCGCCGCCCCGCCGACGATATAACGCTGGGTCTTCGAAGTTATAAAAGAACCTCGGCGCTTCTTCGCCGGATCGATTCTCCTTTACGCCTTCGTGCAAGATACCGTAGGACATAATCGATTATAGGAAATCGCCAATCCCGGCTCTAATTCAATTCGGGTTGAGTGCACCTCTTTGATGACCACTTTGTCGCTATTCGCTTCGCCATATATTGGCACGAAGAGTTGGTGAGTCCTCACGCGTGATGCCGCCGACTGAGGTTGGCGCTTAACGATACCGCTAATGCCGCCAAGGCCGGCAGATGCCTTCTGGGCGTGGATGTACTCAATGAAGAATTCTTCAAACGAATCCGCCATCCCAACAGCCGCCTGGTAATACGGCATCAAGTCTGGATTCCTGACTTCATAGTCCCCACGAACCTGTTTAACTATAAGTTGAGAATCTCCAAAATCTTCGATATATTCTACCCCCAGCTCTTTGGCGAAACAGAGTTCAATAAGTAAGGCGTTGTATTCAGCCACATTATTGGAGCACGGTTCGGTTAGCGAGTAAGCCCGTGGAATCACGTGTTTCCCCGGGAAAACTACGACAACTCCAACTCCGGCGGAAATCTTAGAGCATCCGGGGGTGCTTGCTACGTTAGTTGCTCGAGAAGCTCCGTCAAAGTACAGCTGCCATATTTGCTGATGTGACGTAGTGTTGACCTCGTGGGTCTCATCTGGCAAGTCATCATACAACTCAGCCATATCCTTTGTTGGATTATCTGCCAAAAGATCGCAAATTGCCTGTCCCTTGACCGACTTCTATTGCCTAAAGTGCAGATCGTATTGGGATAAGAGCAAGGCCCATTTCGCCAATCGCCAATTCATAGAGGCGGGTTGCGTCATGAAAATCCGGACTGGGTTTACGCCGGAAACAACATAAGTCGTCTGCCCAACTAAGTAGTGTCGCATCTTCTGAACCGCGAACACCAACGCTAGGCACTCCTTCTCAATCATCGGATAGCGGGATTCAGCAGCTACTAACGTCCGACTTAGGTAATACACCGCTTGGTCATGACCGTTGTCATCGTCTTGCGCAAGCAAGGCGCTTAACGAGTGGTTCATCGCCTTGATGTAAATCAAGAACGGTTTACCTGACTTCGGTGCAACGAGAACGGGAGGATTCGCTAGATATTATCCTCAAATGCCTTTTGACAGGCGTCGTCCCAAACAAATGATACACCTTTCTTGTTTAGCTTGGAGAATGGCTGGCATTTCCCGGAAAGGTTTGATATGAACCGCCGGATGTACGCTAATCGCCCTTGTAACCCTCTGAGTTCTCTTAAGCTTCTCGGGGGTTGTAATTTGTTTATCGCCTTCACTTTATCCGGGTCGATGTGGATACCCTTAGTGGTGACGACGAATCCAAGGACTTTGCCACTAGACATTCCGAGAAAAGATTTAGTGGGGTTCATCTTCAACTGATGACTCCACATGAGATCGAATGCCGTTCTCAGGTCTTTGATGTGGTCATTCTTGTCGCGGCTTTTCACGACTAGATCATCGATGTAGCATTCAACCGTCTTCGGAAGATGTTCGTGGAAAATCTTCGTCATGGCTCGCTGATTTGTAGCGCCCGCATTCTTCAGGCCAAACGGCATAACCGTGTAGCAGAAGACACCGAGGGGAGTTCTGAACGCCGTGTGTTTCGCGTCATCTGGGTGCATCTTGATTTGATTATAACCTGAAAAGCCATCCATGAAAGGCATTCTCTCAAATCCGCACGTGTTGTCAATGATGACATCCGTAATTGGAAGAGGAAAATCATCTTTTGGACATGCGGCGTTCAAATCCCGGTAGTCAACGCAGACTCTGATTGTCCCATTCTTCTTTGGAACCGGAACAATATTTGACACCCAATCCGGGTGCTGCACTTCCCGGATAAAACCTGACGTTATGAGCTTCTTTACTTCAGCCACGATTGATTCCATAATTTGCGGACGAAACCGTCTTTGCTGTTGTTTGACTGGTTTGACATCCGGCTTGATATTGAGGCGATGAGTAGCCACGTTCGGATCAAGCCCTGGCATATCTTCGTAATTCCAGCCGAAAATGTCAATATACTCCCGGATGAGAGTGATCAATTCCTCTTTCTCTTCCGGAGGAAGACTGCCGCTTATGAATATAGGCTTCGGATTGGCTTCGTCACCCATATCAACTTGAACTACTGCATCTTCGGTCAGAGGTTCCCTTTGCTCGAACCGGTCCCCGTATTGCATATTGAGGTGATGGATCCACGGGTCTTCCCATGTTGGTTGGTGTTCATCATCCTCCATGGTGGTAGGGTCGGTTGTAGTCATATTTGACATTAACCCCTTGAACATTTCACCGATGCTGACATCGGAGTCCCAAGCTGAGGAATCAGATGAATGTCCGTCTCCTGCGTCGGACACTTGGTCATGAATGAACCAGCAACATTCGTCCTCTGAAGAAGATACATAACCCAACCCTCTCTTGAATCCGTAATAATTCAAGGGTTTTCCTTTTGGGACATGCGCACTTCGGTGCAACTGGGACCCGCCCGAACAAAACCCGCTTCGCAAGTCGTACCTCCACTTTTTCATGAGATCTCGTGCTTCTGGATTATATCTAGATAGATGTGAGCCAGGCTTATCATCGTCGAAATCCCTCTTTGAGAAGTGATCTGGTGGTGGGTATGCTTCTCTCCTACCATAAATTAAATCCTTCTCACCTCCTGTTTTGGCGGGGATGACAAGTGTTGTTCGGAGTCTCGAGTCGCTCTCGTGTTACGACGATTGGATTGATTGTATGCGCTTCAGATCATCATACAATCCCTTAATTACATCAATAAAAGACGGGGAGTATTCTAAGTCACCATTTATTGCATTGTCGGCAAGTTGCCAATTATAACTTTCGTCCGACGAGTCTTCATCGTCAAGATTGATTATAGCCGGTACAATGTCATTTATAACAAAACCCCTCATAATCAAGTCCGACGCATTAGCTTCCTCACCGCCGTCGGCCGATGATTCGATTGGACTCATTACCGTAGCGAGGGAGTCGTAAGTAGTTCTCCAACCCTTAAACGGTTGTTTGTCCGCGACCACCGCCTTGACTTCATTATTAGTGTCGACATTTCGAATCGATGAAGAGTGGAGGGACTATAATATTATTATGGATCCAAGGCCGACCCAATAATAAGTTATAAGAAGTTTCCGCGCATCGATCACATAGCATGTGACTTCGGACTTCAAATCACCCATTTGGCACTTTATTCGATTTTACCAAGTGGCCGAGACCCACTGGTGTTAAATCCAGAAATCATGCGGTTCGAAGATGCCACCATCGCGGGAATCCCAGTTGGTACATCAGCGAGGGCATGATGCTCACAGTGAAACCGGATTGACTTGGATCCGTTGACTTCTCTGGAGCCAATGTACCCCAGAAAGCATGCCTGTCATGCTTGAGTTCTTTGTTTGCATATCCTCTTTGGTGAAAGTTATGCAAGGGATGTGCTTGGTGGCGAGGTTGCACTGTTGGGCCAAAGATTCAGGGAGCTCATGACTTGGCTCGACCTAAGTGAGAAACACTTCTGAGTTAGCTAGGGCTTCCTGTAACGCCTCTCTGGTTTCCTTTAACAGTCGTAGAAGCTCATAAAGCGTTATCCTCGCTGGGATATTAACCAGTTGAGCCATGATGGTGAAGCGTCGCGAGGAGTTCGAACTTTCCGGTTTATCTCTTCCAATCGACGAAACGAGAAACGACTTCGAACTTGATCCTCCGCGTTGGTTGCTTCTCTTTAGCTTGGCCATGTTTTCTTTAGCGACCACTTGCCGCCTGCGACTTTCAAGACGCGTAGGGAAGTCATCGCTACCCACCCGCCAATGTCTTTGCATTTGGATTAGAGCTTCGGATATTTGTAGTGATACTCTTGTCCACCTCGTGACGAAGACTTCTTGTTCTTCTTCAGAAAGTTAGAGTGTCATTATCTGCTCATCATCCTTCTCCAAGATTGCTGAAGTAGCATGACATAGCTTCCCCTTCCCCTTCAACTTCTTTTTAGATGAAGAGGTCGCCCACTGCTCATCTTCGAGTAAATCCGGATGAACCCAGAGAATCTCGCCGTTCGGGGCTGTATGAGGCACAAGTCCCTTTTCACGCTGACCGTGAGGGCCGTCATTGACTGTCTTCATCCCAACTTTCACAACGGGCGTCGGTTGGAACCAATCCAAGGGCACCGATCCAAAGCTGATGGAGACTGCGTTCGCCCCTACTTTCTTCTCTTTGGACGCCTTTGGGGTAATGACCTCTACATCAATTAAGGCCTGAATTTTGTCCTTGAGATGATAACACGACTTCGTCGGGTGGTGCACCGCTCTGTGGTAGGCACAGTACTTCGGGTCCGTAACCTTCTTTGCCTCCTCTTGGTTTACAATCGGCGGCAACTGAATTTTGTTGTTCTCCAGAAGGTATTTGAAAATACCGAGAACTTCATCATCCTTGAAGGAGTAAACCTTAGGGAACCTTGGCTCCGACGATTTCTGATTTTGCGGTCGTTGTTGCTATTGAGGTCGTGGATCGCCGCAGCTTTGTTGTCGGTTGTTGTTGGCTGTACCGAACGCCCGATTTGCATCAACTATTTTATTTGGCGCCTTCCCTTGCCACGGGACAAAGTTCGCTTGTGAGCATTCACCGTTGGTTGACCTCTCCGCCTTCTTCCTTTTCGTGAATCGCCGGCTTGCTCTCCGCGTATCTTCAAATCCTTCCAGGTCTCGGATGGTGCTGTTCCCATCGCTTCCAACACGTCTAATGACAGGTTGTTGTGGCACGTTTGGAGAATGAACTCCTCAGTTATGGGGTCCCGACAATTCATTGCCTTATTTTTGAACCTCTTGACGAAGTTGTCCACCGTTTCTCCGTCTTTTTGTTTCTCATCCGAAAGCGACCCGATAGATATTTCGGTGTCGTCATCGAAGAAGTTGGCGAGAAACTTGGACTCCATGTCATCCCAACCGTTAATGCTTCCAGGTTTGAGACGGCGGTACCAATCGAAGGCAGCTCCACGAAGGGTGCCAACGAATGACCGAACCATCAGGGGCTCATTACCGGAAATAACTCCCAAATGGGACTTGAAGTAAATAAGGTGCTGAGTAGGGGATCCCTTCCCGTCGAACGGCGTAAAGTTAATTAGGTTGAACTTTGCCGGATACGGGATTGATTCCCACTCTCTCGGATATGGACATGGTATGTCCGTCTTCTTCACCTCTTGAGCCGAAATGAGAGTATTGATTTTACTCTCCAGATCTTTTATCTTCTCATTCTCACCTACATCTTTGTTTCGGTGATCTTGAGGAGGGACGATGGTATCGTCACTGGCGTTCTGTTCATGAGGGGTATCATTGGCGTTATGGCCTTCATCCCCATCTGCGTCGCTATCCGTTTGGTTATCATGGTTGTGACGACTTGACTCGCCTCGGCGATTCAACAATGACAAGATTTGCTTGTCCTAAAATTCCCTCATTTGTTGCATGGCCATCTGCATTTCAAGCTGGAAATTCTCCTTCTGCTTGGCGAGAGCCTCTTCAAGCATCTTGGCCACTTTCTCTGCACTAATCATGAGTGCTTCACGGGGTCGTCCGTCACTTGATAACGTGTTGTCGAGGCGACGCGAGCCCGCCTCGACAGCTCATTATCCGGCGATCTCCTTAGCGCCTTGCTATAATTGGGGCGTCTAATAGTCTCGGACCGCAACCGAGTCATCCGTTGTGATGCCGCGGGAATGCCACGCGACGACGTCCCTTTACTGGTCATATTAATGGAGACGCTTGGCAACTCATCATCTTGAGGTGTCAATCTTCCCCTGCGGAAACGCCTTGATTTGGGTTCAGAGATCTTGGCGCCAAGCCTATCAAAGACCGATAATTTGCTCGGAGTCGTCTTGTTGCAATCGCATTCGAAAAACACCGCCTTGATCAATCTGGAGCATGGGCAATGCATGTTTTTCTCCGGGGATCTTCTTTTGTGAGATCTGTTCATACCCCTAGCGTGATAGTACAACTCATCAGCATGAATGCTGGAACAACCTATCGTGTGTTGGCACGACTTCTCAGGTCTAACGTCCTCATCATCAGACGAGAAAGTCTCCTTCCGAGGATGAGCTGCCCTTGTAGGGCCATCAAAGGTCACTTGCCGTGACGTACGCCTTCGCGAGTGTGAATTTTCAGTGGGCTCTTGGACTTGGATCCGCAGCCCAGTGCGGGTAGGTGCATGAACCTCCTTGTTGTGGTTTAGGTAGGTACAACCTCCTGGGTTGGGAGTGACTCGGGATTTTCTCAATGGGCCCAAGTGCTCCTTGACTAGAACCTTCTCTTGATCATCAGGAACGGGATCGAGGCGTTCTAACACCGTCTTCCTGCTTTGGGATGAACCAGCGGGATGTCCTGAAGTAGGAATTGAGGTGGATGGTGACTTGGGTGGAGTCGGCGATGGTGGAGTTGGCTTCCTTTGATGAAGATCAACTCGGGGAGGCTGATCCTTGTCCAACGCTTCGGCTTTAGCCTTAACCGTTGATCCGGGTTTTGGCCTCCATACTTGGCGCGTCTTCGGGGGCTTCTTGGCCACTTCCTCTTTCAACCTTCGGGCCTCTTGAACCAGAATTCACGCATGTGCCAGGAGTGCGCGGCGCTTGCGGATGCGTTCCTCAAGTGTGGATCGGTTCCGTTTGACACGGATCCAATCATCTATCGACGGCTTGGTGGAGTTGCCGTGCAGCTGCTTCTGAGGTTTTCTGCCTCTCCGAGATTTGAGATCCGCCTCGTAATAGATCTCGTCCATCGATTCCAATGCATTGGCAAATCGGCAAGCCAAACTCTAGCGTCGACGTTAGCGGGCTCTCCTTGAAAGATTTAGCACGCCATCAGTCAGGTCTCGGACTAAGGAGTTGAGATCTTCATCTCCGGTTGCCTTGGGTGCCGGAGGGATGCTGCTTGCTGCGGCTTTGGTAGCAGCGGAATCGGAATCCTCACCTTGAGACTCAACGTGCGAAGACCATCGAATTCTCTTTGCAGCGGCGATCTTTTTGGATCTACGAGGGGAGGACGATCAGGATGAGGACGAGAGGTACTCCTCGTACTTCTTCTGGTCGAACTCGTACTCGACCTCTTCTTCGACCGGGATCTGGATCCGCGGCTACGACACGACGATCTCTAACTTGAGACCGTTGGCTCCCACTGTGGTCGCCAGCTTGTCCGCGGGGAAAGTCGGTATGATTATCATTGATTTGAATCGGTTACACCTTTATGGGTTTACAAACGAGATTCAGAAAAAGATCGCCTTTTTATAAGGCTTACAACGAACAATCAAATAAAAATTACAAATTTATCTCCCTAAAATAAACGCGGGATCCGTTTATCGGATCCTCGCTTGCGTGGGTGTCTTTGCCTGTGCCGAGGACTTCTTTTTCGTCCGTGGACCACCGCGTAATCCGGATCCGGTGCGAGATCTACACGATCAAAAGGGGTTATTTCACGAAGGAAACAAGAGCCCGAAGCGAATGAGATCGACTAAGCGAAATCAAAGCTCTTCTCGAGATCAAAACCAGTTTAATCTCGAGGAATTGATGTGGATCTGATGTCGGTTGATCGCCTCCCAAAGCTAGATCCGATCTTCAAAGTCGCCGCCTTTATCGCCAAAACTCGATCTTGATCCGCGAGCTTCCTCGTCTCACCAAAATTCGGATCCGAACAAATGAGCCCCTACCCTCATATTTATAGCCTCCAAAAGCGGATAACCGGCGGAATCGGGCCTGGCCTGTTCGCCACTTGTGGCGGCTTTGCGGTCGCCACTTCAGTGTGGTTAATCGAGCCACTCGGTTGCCTCGCTTTGGCCGAAGCCACTTAGAAGTGGCTCGGTTTCGCCGAAGTCACCTGCGCGCTTTTTCGGTGTTTTCTCCATTTCCGGTGTTCAATCCGATTCGATTCAGTTTATCGGTTCTCGCTGATCCGAGCTTCAAAATCGGTTCATCCTTCGCCGCGACGCTGATTCGTCGCTTTATTAGCCTCGGACGCTTTGTCGACTTGTTTTATGCACTTCGTCGACTTGGTTTATTGACTTGGACGCTTCGTCGACTCGCTTTATGCGTTGGCGTCGACTCGCTTTATGCGTTGGCGTCGCGGTGACTTGTTGTTGTATATCGACGGTTCGCCGTTATGTCGTCGTATGGCTCGCCGATCGTCAACTCCTTATCACAAGCTGTGTTCGGGAGCGTATAGGCAATTTTCAACGCCTACACTCTTGATATTGAAAAATATATTAATTAAAATTAATATATGACAATCATAAATAATAATAAACAATCAACAATTAAACTTGTAATTTAATATAAAAATTATTTTAAAAAAGCTAAAATATTTGTTAGAATATTGCACTTACATCACCATTTTTTAAATCTTTTACTTCTGATATATCTTCAATTGTACCATCTTCAATTTCAAATTTGACATGTGAGCTAAATGATCTAGTTCCAGTCTCAAAATTTTGGCATAGAGTTGGCACATCAATGGAGCTAAAGTGAAAATAAGACAATTAGTGAGTTATGATATTCATATTCATTAATTTATACATATTGAACATATAATGAACTAAAAGATATATTTTGACAAAGTGAAAATTTTCCAAAATACCCTTGAGTCTCGGCTACTTCTTTACTCTCATTCAAATTTATGTAAAACTTTGTTGCGTAAATAGATGTTAGGCTTGTTAAGCCTTTCACTACAAAGAATAATAATCATTAAATTTTATCATATAAGGTAATAATATTCATGTATATTAAGAATTTTTATATTCATATATATATTAAGAATATAAATTTTATTATATATATTTCATACCTCTAAACCGAGCATTCAAAAGACCGTAGCAATAAAACTATTGAATTTTGATCCTCCAATTTCAATTAGTCCTCCAAGCTACTTGCTAGCTCTTCCCACAATGTCATAGCAATATGTTGTTACAGATACATTATTATTAAATATAAAATGTACATCAGTTTCAAAACTTTGGAATTTTTTAATTTATAAAGATATTACAGAGATATTAGCATACTCTTGATCATGCATTATAATGGTTCTAAACATTACTTTTTCTCATTCTTCTCATAGCTATCAATCCCATATATTTCATTCACCATTCCAATCACATCTGCATCAAGTAATTTAAAATGTTGTTGCATTCATTTTTGCATGTTTTAACATAATTGTATTGTTTTAAAATACTATATTAAAATATTATATTGTAATAAATAATAAATTATATCAATGATAAAAAATTGACAACACATACCGATGAGGAATTCTTCGAATCCGCTCTTGATTCAATCTCCAAAAAGGAATAAACTCAAATTTGTTTAATTCTATGCTTTCATCATCCTCCTCAAGTACCTTTATGTTTGTGCGATAACAACAATGGATAGACATTAGGCTGATGGGTCTATAAACCTTGCTTGCAATAACAATCTTAATGTGTTTATAAATATGAATTTTTCCTTCTTGAATTAAACTTCTCAAGCTAATGCATCACTTTTTACAAAACCATGCACGGATTATTCTCGCAATAATTTTAAGTACTAATAATCACCACAACAGTTATATAATATCTTGTAATATTATAAATTTTGATTAAATATTAAATTGTTAAAATTTATGTGATTATCAAGGATAATAAAGTTAATACTAGCGGAGACTCCTGTTTGCATTTTATGCTTCCCAGCTTGTGATTCTTCCTCTCAATACTACATCATTTTGATTGACCTCAAGCTCATTAAGTGGTTTGAATGCAGTTATTTATTTTTGTTTCTCGACATCCCGATTAAAATAAATGTACACAAATACAATTAAAATATTAAAATATTAAAATAATACTATAATACCTACAATATGAATATTTATGATAATTGTAACTTTCGAGAATAAAATAAACCAAGAGAATATATGTCAAGACTAAAAGAAATATTAACATCTTGTAAAAGATATATAATATAAAATATATATATGTACTTATAATTATCATCAAATAATTTAATAATTTATAGTAAATTAAACAAATTCGCATCCTTGATGAAGTTATATTAAATTCCTAAAACATAACCGAATTTCTATAAAAATATTAAACACTTCTTCATCTATTATATAGTATTTTTAATTATATATTTTATTAATTGGGAAATTTAATTATTTTTACCTAATATATATTTTATTAACAAAAGATCATAACTTAATTATGCTTTAGGTGTGTTTTAAAAAATCAAAATAAATTGATTATTCTAACTATAAGATATCTCGTAGTATCATATTATATTCAATTTAAGATTTTAAATTTCACAAAATAATATCTTATCATAATAAAGTCTTCATTTAAATATTTAAAATCAACTATGTATAAAACGTATTTGTAGTAGATAGAACTCACATAGTTTTTGTTAAAACATGTTAACCACGTCTTCATCTAATAAATAGTATTTTTTTATTATATACTTATTAATCTGAAAATATATTTTGGAAATTTTACTATATTTACTATATTCATAAAAAAGCACCTGGAAATAATTGTATTAAAAAATATATTGATTAAATTCCTAATATAATGTATTTAAATGAAACAAATCATTTTATAGATAAATAGTTTTTAAAATAGCTAAAAACAAAAATTATTATTAACCTATGTACTGTGAAGTAAAATTTCAATAAAGTTTTAATTTTATTACTCAGATAATCAATTAAACTAGTCAGTTCCCAAGAATGATTAATTATTATTATTATTATTATTGCTTATGATAATAGTAATATATTTTATATATATATATATATATATATATATATATATATATATATATATATATATATATATATATATATATATATATATATATATATATATATATATATATATATATATATATATATATATATATATATATATATATATATATATATATATATATATATATATATATATATATATATATATATATATATATATATATATATATATATATATATAAAAAACAAAAATTATTATTAACCTATGTACTGTGAAGTAAAATTTCAATAAAGTTTTAATTTTATTACTCACATAATCAATTAAACTAGCTGTTCCAGTAATGATTAATTATTATTATTATTATGATAATATAATATATATATATATATATATATATATATATATATATATATATATATATATATATATATATATATATATAACCAATACATAATTATTATTATCATCAAATAATTAAAACTAAAAATATGTAGTTGAATTGTTTTAAAATGAACATATCTTTATGATCTCTGACTCTAATCCTCAAAAGAAATGAGACTCTACAATAAATGTTTTCATCTTCTAAAAGATATATAATAAAACTTTCGTATATATAATTATAGAAACAATCAAATAGACAAATAATTTAGAGTAAAATAAACAAATTTGACTTGCCTAGATGAAGTTTTGCGAAGTTTTTCAAAAATAGCCGAAGTTTATGTGAAATATGTTAAATGCATCTTCATTGTTATATAGGATTGTTTTGATATATCTATTAAACTAAAAATATAAATTTTATATCTAATAAGTATTTTATTAACCATAAAGATCAAACTTACCATGATTATCCTTCAGGTGTATTTTTAAAAATTCAAAATAAAGATATTATTGTAACAATAAGACATGTAGAATTATCGATTTTACCAGATTTAAGATTCTAAATTTCACATAATATAATCAGATCATAAATACTTCCTTTAAATATTTAAATTTTTGTTATTTCTAATATATATAAATAAATTTTAGGCTATTAATTATGACTTCTTATATCAAATTCACGTTCTTTTGATTTTGTTTTTATGATGACGATTTTTTAACAAACTTTTACAAGTAGTATATTAAGTTACATAGATTATTATTCTCTCCCTCTATATTTTAGTTTTGGTAAGAGAAATACATGATTAATATGATATTGTTAACATTTTAAATTTCTTATTATATTTTACAAAATTATTATTAAAAAATTCGTATTTGATAGCAGGTACTAATATATTTGCAAACAAAATCTAAATCTAAATTAATCTATAATTAGAAATAAAAATATATATTACCAAAAAGTGGTCCTGAAAATACCTTTTAATACTTTCCAAATTTTTTAAAATTCCAAATAACAATGATTTTTATAACACAAAGATTTGACAATTTAAAAATTAGTAACAGAATAAATATCTTTATTTCAAAGAACCTATATCCAAATTTTTCTAGTTTTTGAATTTCAAATAAAAATTCAAAGTTTGATCTAAGTGGAAAAAATGTAATTATTCTTCTAATAATTTACCTACCAATTCTAAACTTACCTAAATCATCATTTCCGTCTTTATGTTCAAAAACAAAAATAAATAAAACCAAAAAAAAAAGAAGGAATAATTAGAATATTTAGAAAAAACAAATTGTTATCTACAAAAATAAAATGAATCTACAAAATAATAATTAGAATATTTAGAAAAAATAAAATAATTTCCTTAGGGTCAAATGAAATATTGTCAATTTGGATTGCAAATGAACATAGTGTAATGTGAAAAAAATCATAATATTACTAATTTATGAATATAGTTTATGAGTAATAAAAATATGAATTTAGCTTTAATAGATTAAAATTCTAGAGCCACCGAAAGACGCCAATCTATAAGATTTGTAATAGTAGGAGATCTGAAATCCTATAAAAATAACGAAGAAGAAATTAAAAAAATTAAATCCTCTTGCAAAATAAAAATCCAAATATACAGAAATTTCACACCAAAAATTAAAATTATTGTGAAAAAGTAAATTGAGATATATTGAAATTTCTCACCGAAATTTATGGTTGAGTGAATATTACGATAAATTGGTAATATGAGAGGGCTCAAATTGTGATGAAAAATAACTAATAAGAAATAAAAAATTTAAAAACTATGGAAAAATTTTGATATATATTGAAAATTAAAACTTGCTACAAAAAATCAAGATATATTGAAATTTCTCACGAAATTTATGGTTAAGGACGAAGACGATAAAATTTGTATTATGAGAGTTCTCTGTAATTACGTAAAAAAAATAAAATAATAAGAAATTAAATATAAATTTATAAACTATTGTAAAAAATTTGAGATATATTAAAAATTAAAATCTACAGCAAAAAAAAAGAAAATTAAGATTTATTGAAATTTCTCACCGAAATTTATGGCTGAGTGAAGAAGACGATCGTACAAATCTATAATCATGAATTAAAAAATAGGTGATGAATATATCAACAAATATGAATTTAAAAAACAGTGATTGTGGTATTTCTCCCCAAAATTGATGGTTGAGGGAAGAAGTGGGTCTTCAAAAATTGAAATTTTCTCGAGAGGATCTAAGACGGTAAACAAAAATAGGAATTTTTCCCAATTTTTTGTTTGATTTCATTAATTTTGAAGTCGGACCTTACCAAGTATTTTTGGTAACAAATATTTTGGAAATCTTACATAATTAATATTTTCATGATTTTTGAGATAGATATAAGAGAGATTGATGATATGAGAGAGATTTGAGGGTTGCTTAAAATGAATGGTTTAGATTTAAAGTTATTTTTTAGATTTTAAATTAGATTGCAATCAGCAGTTCAAAGGGTTGTACACGTGGCAAAAAAAATTGTATATGAAAAGCTGATGTATCAAGATGTGGAGAATTCAAGGTCTTTTGGTTCTCCTTTAAAGCATACACTAATAAAGATAGAATGTGATCATCATCTTTTCTACCCATGCCCTACTACAATGGAGGTTTGGAACTCTTTTAAACCTTGTTTTCTTTCTATTCGTTGGCCTTGCTTGTTTTATCTTCTGTAGAATCTAATGGGGATTTTATACATGACTATAAGCTTCGGAAGCTATGGAAAGTTTTATTTCTTTCCCTCTGTTGGTGTTTGTGGGGACAAGAAATAACCTCATTTTTAATGAAAAATAGTTTACATCGCAGTGGGTAGCGTCTAACATGGCTCATTTCATCATGTTCTGAATAGGGAGTTCAAGTAAGAAGGGAGCTTAGGAGGTGTGGAGTGTTGCCAAACATCAAGGTCTCAAAGCATTGCTGCAAAGCAAGGAAAAAGATAGAAAGGGAGCAAACTTCTAATGTGTTTATGTCTGTTATGTAAGGGGGAAATAAAAACAATGTTTGTTTTTATTTTGATGGTTTATAGTTTTTTGCTGTAGTGGGTGATAGATACACTCTTCATAACTATTTTTTAGTAATCTTGGGTCTACTGGAGTTTAAGTAAATAGGGTACCAACCATCTATAAGACAAATATTGGTGACGACAATGGCCCTTTCCCTATTTATGGGTATGAGCTGGTTGATACATTGTTTTTCTTTTTCCTCTAGCTTATTTGAGAATTGCTATCTTATATTTTGGTAATGAATTGAACAGGGCATCTCGCCCTATGTCTTCTTTCAAAATAATAGTAAACAAAGCAATTATAACTTAGAACAAATCATAGGCAGTACACACAAGAATTTTATAGTGGTGCGAATAAATAATCCTATATCCAATCTTTCTTCTCGTGAAGGGGCTTCCTCACTATGTGAAAGTTCTCCTAAATCACAAACTCGATTCAGTAAGTTTACAAGACCGAACCTCTAGTTTATCCCAAACTAGTCATGTAACCTAAACTCTTCACACAAAGTGTCACTAGCCCTAGCTAGTGACCAATTCATCAATTAACTTCAACTTGAGTATGGCATAATCCCTCATTTCACTCTGGCTTGAGTACACCGTAAAAAACAAGTTAAACTCAAATGAATGTTTGTTATTGCTCAAACAATAGATATTGTACGAACAACATCCTACACAAGGTGTCCTATTGAGAAGTCAGCTTCTTGTTGGTAGAAGATTGTTGAACCAATAATCGGGCAACCTACATTCACCAAAAGAGTGTTAGAGCAAGGTCAGAAACAACTGAATAATTAATAATATATAGTTCGCTAATTGTTCATCATCTATTCTATTATAAATTGATTCGGTAGTTGAGTTAACAATACACAAATAATTTGTAGTACTTTTCACATAAACAAGTAATATTTAGCCAGATATCTATTAGATTCCTTTGATTATTAAATATCCATTTAAAATATGATCCCTTGTGCCTTATATTATAGAACATTGGGTTGTGTTGGTTGGGGGTTTCAAAGTGCCAATCTTTTTTCATATTTATGACCTAAAAGATTTATAGAGTCGATATTAGACATTTTAAATTTATAAGTTCAACACATGAGAAAGAGTTTTTTCGATTGCCCGTGGATTCATGGCTCCTAATGAACCCAATAGTCTATTATTATTTACTCTCTTCCATTAAAGGGTACATTCCGGGTCGATAGTGTACAAAATATTTAAAAAATAACTTAGAATAATGAATTAAACTTTTATTTCATTTTGAATCTATCGAAAGTACGTGGCTTACTTTGAGACACGCTCCTACTTTATAATTAATTTGCTTCAAATTGACGAATTGTTCTTAATTTTGCCAACTTCTAGACTTCGTTTATTTTATTTTCAAAAAAAATAAGACTTGACGGTCTATTTTGATTTTCTGTCAACTTAGAGATTTACAAATCTATGTTTTGATTTTCTAATTTTGAGACTTTTTCTTAGACCTTTTCACCAATTTAGAGACTAGAGAATCTATTTTGTACCTTTTGCCTTGGTAATTTAATTTGATTTCTACAAATTTTTGTAATTTATCTATGATTTTTCCAATTGTGTGTTTACGTTTTCTACTTTAATGAATTAGATGTCTACACAAATAAATTCATGTTTTTATACATTTCTTTTCTAGTTTAATAACTTTGTTGTCTACAAGATGTTTTGGATTTATTTTAAATACATAGTTGTCTATTGTTGAATTTTGACATTACACTTTATAAATTAATTTTTAATTTTTTCAGACATTATAGTTCCAAGAGTTTAATATTTTTTCAAACATTATGATCCCAAAAGTGAATTTTAGGGACTCTTTTGTACTTTTGAATCTTTTAAGGATTGTTCTGTTACTATGTTTTGGGGTTGTTCAGTAATATTTATAAGATTTAAGGAGTTATTTTTAATTTCTACAAGCTATTTTGTAGTTTGGGACTCTATTATATTATTATTTATCATCATCATCATTTTATTTTATTTTATTTTGCATTTTAGCTATTATTCTGCTATCTCTGGAAATGTTTTGACTGTTCTTTTAGGACAGTTCTGCAACTTTTGGTTCGTTTAGGGCATCCATGCAATTTGTGATTCTTTCGTGTTTTTCCCTCTTTTGTTTTTTTTTTTTTTTTTTTTGGAAACAGCCAACAAATGGAGTTTTATTATATTTTTTGTTCCCCTTTTATCTTCAGTTGGGTTGGTCTGGTAGATGGTCCGAATGGTTAAAGTTTCATCTCGGGGGTGTTATTCGTTCCGGATTGTTGATATGGACTCGGACAATTGTTCATGAATCCGACATTCTTGGATTGGCGCCTGGACTCGGATTTTATGGTTAGAGCCCCAGACTCTTAGATTGAATTTTGATTTTTTTGTGTAGAATTCTTGAACTTTTACTTTGGATTCTTGAACTTTTACTTTGGATTCATAGACTGATGGTCGGATTCTCAGACTAAATTTTAGATTTGTAGATTATTTACATTAGGAGTTTCAAATTAAATTATTATATTGAACAGTAATCATTAACAAAAATATTAATTTGAAAACCACTCGATTTTGATTAACGGATGATGACAACAAAGCTAATACATCGTAATTCATTTTAACAGTTCAAACAAAATGTATGTAATATAGTATTAAATATTTGAATATTTAAGAAATGTTAAATAATGAACATATCTAAGTTAATATTAAATATATTAAGTATTTCACTTTAAATGAATTAAATAAATTTGATTAAAATATTTTAAAATTAAATACATTCAATGTTTGTATAGAAATATGGAATATTACAAAATTAAATATATTTAATTTGAAATATATTAAATATTTAAATACGTAAAGAGAAGAGGAGAGAGGAAATTCATATAGTAACATTAGAATCCATCAATTTTAACTTAGACTTTCTATTAAAAATTTTCATTAAAAACTATAGAGTTGGAATGAAGTGTGAATTTTGAAATCCTAGTCCTAGTAACAATCCTAGATAACCAATAACATCTTAAATTCAAATCCAAATCCTAGTCCTAAACCAATAACACGTTAAATTTAAATCCAAATCCTAGTTCTAAACCAATAACACATTAAATTCAAATCTGAATCCTAGTCCTAAACAAATAACACCTTAAATTTAAATCCAAATTTTAGTCCGAAACAAATAACATCCTAAATTGAAATCCAATAAAAAGTGTGAGTCCAAGTCAACAATCCTCAACCAATAACCCTTGCTTAGTATTTTTTTTTCCTTTTATTTTCTTGGGCTGGGCTAATTCCTTTCGTTTTAATTATTTACGCTACAAAAGTGGGTGCAATTTTGGAATGGATTCTGATGTTCTCCTCTGGGGAAAAAAGGGAGAGATCACTACTTAATCAGAATTTTGTTGAATTAATGACTATACTTTATTTTTTTAGTGTAATTAGATATGAGTGTAATTCATGTGGGAGTGATGAGTGCTAAATTTAGAATGAATCTCCATCACTCAGTAAATAATCAATAGTTAGCGTAAAAAGTAGTGATTTTTTCATTAACTTTTTATGGTGGAGAGGATTGACTTTAATTTAAAATTACCACAAGTACGGTTCCTAAGTTGTTTGGCGGTTGGAAAGGGAAGAGGGGGTGGGGGGGGGAGTGTTTGGAGGGAACTAACTCTTGTTCTCGTACTTTTGGTTTCCCGTATATATGGGAGCCAAATCGCATTGACAAGGGGTAAATGGAGGTGAAAGTTCTATACACCTCTAGAAGAAAAAAAAGACTTTCCAAATAAGGTGAAGTTTCCACCTTCTTTCCCAGCATTTTTGTGATTGAAACCGGGTTAAAAGAGTGTAAAACCTTTCGTACAAAGAATCATAAATGTATGGCTAAAAGTCCAACTTGATCCTTGTATGGCGGCTTCATACTCAAATTGATCTCTCTACTTTATTTATTTTTCCTCAATGAAGGCTCTATACCACACCTCAGTTACAAACTAAGTGATTCTTTAACATCCACTAAATATTGGATGTTAACTTTTAATTATGACCATATTACCTTAAATCCATGCACCTTTGATTCCTATATGAAATTCTTTCTTGTTAATTAATATGTTGGAATAAGAACAAAGTCTATAATATAGTTCTTCTAATATTAACTTCCGACTATAGATAAGACCAGAGTTATTAATCACATATTAGAAAATGTGGGACATGGGCTGTTAGACTTTATCAATTCTCATAAAATTATATGAATAACATAATCTATAAATTGGACATATAAATCCATGCCAGACATAATGCTAGTCTTGACTTTAGCAATTCTTCAAGATAGCTCCTCCTTCTTCTAGTATGTAAGAACACTCTCAAACTCTTCAAAGTAGAAAAATAATTATTACAAGTGATTAACTTGCTACCATTCAACTAGATTGGTGTAGATTGCATGCTTCACTTTGGAACCATAAAAGACTTTTTAGCTTCTAAGAAAAGTTTAAATTTTTATTTTGAAACCATAAAAAGAAAAATAAAACTAACAATCTCCCATTTGGTTTCAAAAAAAAAAAAGAAAATATGCCAATATAAATCTAATACTATTATAAAAGTGTGTTGCCATGTTAAAATGTTTCTTTCTGAAATGCCCTCCAATTTCCGCGGATCTACGGTCTGAGGACTACGCGCAATCCGATTCCGGCTTGTCCGGACACAAGCAGGACTCAGGTGACGAAATAATTTCACTGGCCACGTGCGAAAACAAAATCACTGGCCCAACAAACCAGCCCCAAGTGCGAAAACAAGATCACTTGGCACGGGTCTGGAAGATACATAAACAGCCACATTCGAATACATGAACCAAGACTTTTCCATCCCACGGTCTCAGGTAAATCAAGTCAACGATGTCGATATCAAACACGGGTTCACCTCCTAAGCATGGTCAACACACACATGTCACTAGGTCATGTTCATGACAACCAAATCCCTAAGTCATGAACTACTACGGTTCTGGACACAACAAGACTATGTATAACTGCAATTAACATGTCATATGTGCAATTACTCTACATGTCGGTGTCGTGTATCATGAACAGTAACGTGAATAACTATCGACAACGGTACAATATGAAAATGTGAAATAAGAGAAGTTAATCACATGAAATGACGTAGTTTTCAACATAAATTCCCATAAAAATCCTTTAAACTAATTCCCAACTTAATTATCCAATATCTCAAAAATATCTTTTCTCTTTAATATTATTTATGAACGATAACTATTTTCTTTTTCATAAAACACCTCTATTTCTTTTCTTTTCCAGCAAAACCTCTTAAAATATTTCAAAAATTCTTTTTCTCCAAAATAATTTCTTTAAATCATAACAATTACTTAAAAATACTTTTATTCCAAAATACATTATTTTCACCAAATAATTTCTTTAAAAATATTTTCATAATTATAATAAATACTAGAAATATCCTAAAATACATTCTTACTTCCAATAGCACGAAATTAATCTTAGATCAATTCGACCTATCCAATCATCACGGATAATTTTATACTATCGAATATTCACCAATATGTAAATGTTAATGCATATGATATCAAATTGGCACGAACTAAACTACACATGTACTAATTAATTCATAAATAATCTATAAAATACGAAATAACTGCATCGATCTTGCCTACCGAAATCTACGGCGACGGCTAACGAATCCGATACGCATCGACGCGGCCAACGGCGCACGGATCGCATGACGGCCGAGATCCGCCGAGCGCTGTTCGGGACTGGGACCGGCAACAGGAGGAGGCAGGGCGCTGCGGATGATGGTCCGGAGAGAGAGAGAGAGAGAGAGAGAGAGAGAGAGAGAGAGAGAGAGAGAGAGAGAGAGAGAGAGAGAGAGAGAGAGAGAGAGAGAGAGAGAGAGAGAGAGAGAGAGAGAGAGAGAGAGAGAGAGAGAGAGAGAGAGAGAGAGAGAGAGAGAGAGAGAGAGAGAGAGAGAGAGAGAGAGAGAGAGAGAGAGAGAGAGAGAGAGAGAGAGAGAGAGAGAGAGAGAGAGAGAGAGAGAGAGAGAGAGAGAGAGAGAGAGAGAGAGAGAGAGAGAGAGAGAGAGAGAGAGAGAGAGAGAGAGAGAGAGAGAGAGAGAGAGAGAGAGAGAGAGAGAGAGAGAGAGAGAGAGAGAGAGAGAGAGAGAGAGAGAGAGAGAGAGAGAGAGAGAGAGAGAGAGAGAGAGAGAGAGAGAGAGAGAGAGAGAGAGAGAGAGAGAGAGAGAGAGAGAGAGAGAGAGAGAGAGAGAGAGAGAGAGAGAGAGAGAGAGAGAGAGAGAGAGAGAGAGAGAGAGAGAGAGAGAGAGAGAGAGAGAGAGAGAGAGAGAGAGAGAGAGAGAGAGAGAGAGAGAGAGAGAGAGAGAGAGAGAGAGAGAGAGAGAGAGAGAGAGAGAGAGAGAGAGAGAGAGAGAGAGAGAGAGAGAGAGAGAGAGAGAGAGAGAGAGAGAGAGAGAGAGAGAGAGAGAGAGAGAGAGAGAGAGAGAGAGAGAGAGAGAGAGAGAGAGAGAGAGAGAGAGAGAGAGAGAGAGAGAGAGAGAGAGAGAGAGAGAGAGAGAGAGAGAGAGAGAGAGAGAGAGAGAGAGAGAGAGAGAGAGAGAGAGAGAGAGAGAGAGAGAGAGAGAGAGAGAGAGAGAGAGAGAGAGAGAGAGAGAGAGAGAGAGAGAGAGAGAGAGAGAGAGAGAGAGAGAGAGAGAGAGAGAGAGAGAGAGAGAGAGAGAGAGAGAGAGAGAGAGAGAGAGAGAGAGAGAGAGAGAGAGAGAGAGAGAGAGAGAGAGAGAGAGAGAGAGAGAGAGAGAGAGAGAGAGAGAGAGAGAGAGAGAGAGAGAGAGAGAGAGAGAGAGAGAGAGAGAGAGAGAGAGAGAGAGAGAGAGAGAGAGAGAGAGAGAGAGAGAGAGAGAGAGAGAGAGAGAGAGAGAGAGAGAGAGAGAGAGAGAGAGAGAGAGAGAGAGAGAGAGAGAGAGAGAGAGAGAGAGAGAGAGAGAGAGAGAGAGAGAGAGAGAGAGAGAGAGAGAGAGAGAGAGAGAGAGAGAGAGAGAGAGAGAGAGAGAGAGAGAGAGAGAGAGAGAGAGAGAGAGAGAGAGAGAGAGAGAGAGAGAGAGAGAGAGAGAGAGAGAGAGAGAGAGAGAGAGAGAGAGAGAGAGAGAGAGAGAGAGAGAGAGAGAGAGAGAGAGAGAGAGAGAGAGAGAGAGAGAGAGAGAGAGAGAGAGAGAGAGAGAGAGAGAGAGAGAGAGAGAGAGAGAGAGAGAGAGAGAGAGAGAGAGAGAGAGAGAGAGAGAGAGAGAGAGAGAGAGAGAGAGAGAGAGAGAGAGAGAGAGAGAGAGAGAATGGGGTGGCTAAGGAATTTTCAAAAGGAAAATAACTAATATATTTATATAGGGTTAGGTTAGGGTTAGGGTTAGTGTTAGGGTTTGGCTATATTACAATATATAACTTAGAAAATTAATTATTATAATGATAAACGCATGGATACCAAGCTTAGGTTTACAAAATCATAAATAATATCAATAATCAAGATTATGACTGAAAGTATTTACGAAATTATTAAATTTATAATGTAGCTAAATCATAAACATAAATATAAAACTCTATTTTGAATTAAGTAGAGAATCACGAAAATTTGAGAAAGTAATAATAATACTTTTAGAAAATAATATGTAATTTTCAAATACTAGAAAATAATATTTAATATTAGAAAAGCAATATTAGAAGATACGTCTCGAAAAATATTAGGAAAATTATACTAGAAAAATACATAGAAACTATTAGAAAATACGTGGCGAAAATTCACGGGTATTACATATGTGATGAAACCTTTTGCCTCTTTGTCCATATTTAATACACATAAAATATAGTTGCATGCTAATTTCATCCATAGTCTACGCTCAAAATCTTTGCTTACAAAAGAATTTGATAAATGTATAATAGAAATTACTTTTTATATGGAAATGATTGTGTTCTGAACCATGCAGAACGAGAATTTGAATCTTACAAATAGAAGTTTATTTCGCTAATGACCTTGTATATATTGCACATATTATTTAGAAAATATTGAATCATTGATTGCTATAATTAAGAAGTTTTCTTAATGACCAACTGTAAACCCATCCAGTAGGAGAAACAACTAGATCTATAAGATCTGCATTATGAATTCATGAGAACAGAGGTGGTTGCACCAACCATTAGCCTCTTCTCACTCTCCTCTTTGTTTCCTGTGAACATAGATAGAAGATAGGGTTGAAAAAAAATTGCAAAAGCCCATTTGTTCAAAACAATAATAAAAATAAGGGCTTTTTGATATTACTCCCAAAAATATTTTCATAGTACTATTAGGTTCCTAACTTCTTACTCTGAAATTAGTCTCTCAAATCAGTAAAATTCCTATTATGATACCTAATTCTTAAATTATTTTGAAATTAATCCCTCCAATCAAGAGTAGATGCAACAATTGACGATTAATTTGAAATAACTTGTGAGAATTAGGCATGTAATAGCAATTTCAATGATTTTAGGGACTAATTTCAGATTAAATAAAAAATAAGGAGATCTATAATTGATTTTAATGATTCGAGGAGCTTATTTCAAAATATGAAATATTTAAGGGACTAATATATAAATACCTTAGATATATAAATAAAACAATAATATGAGCTAAGCCCATTTAGAATATAAAAAATTAGTAAATAATGGGAAAATAGAGAATCCATATGTCTCAACCAGGAAAGTGGTCTAGGATAATTAGAGTCTCTAATAACTACTTATTCATTGCAGAGGATCCAACCTGTAAATAAATACTCACAAACAATTATGACACATTACTCAGAAAATTATTTTTTGCTTTGAAGTAAAGTCATCTACGTGCAACGCATGGTATATTATACTGGTATAACAAAGACCATGAAATAAGTATTAAATCATCAAGAACATGCTTATGTCGTTGACCTAGGTTATCTTTCAGATAAGAGACTAGAATTAATCTAGAAAGTACTAAAGTGAATGGTCCATCGTTCGTGTCATACTCAAAATCTTGCAACTCGAGTAAGGATGCGTACCAATTTGAGTATTAGCCACTAAGGAAATGTGGCCCCAAACATTCCATAGGCCTAAACAATTTGATATCCAA
Source organism: Asparagus setaceus (assembly GCA_012295165.1). Classification (NCBI taxonomy): domain Eukaryota; kingdom Viridiplantae; phylum Streptophyta; class Magnoliopsida; order Asparagales; family Asparagaceae; genus Asparagus; species Asparagus setaceus. The sequence continues at coordinate 38,663,384 of CM022704.1, forward strand.
TTTCTCCATCTATTGAGACCCTCCTGCATACACCCACAAGTGTAAACCTAATAGGCAAGTTGGACTCGGGACATACCACATGAGCGCACAAATATTAATGACTAGTCAAATAAACCAATGCAACAATTTGAAATCATATATCATAATACTAATTTCATGGAATTTATATCATTGTTCACAAATCTTATAATAGATAGATAATATATTTTGTCAACATGGCATCAAACCCATGCTCTGAACATGTTTATTAAGCATCAACACAGAAAGAGACTTAGTGAATGGATCTGCGAGATTATCCTTGGATGACACTTTCTGAATAATAACATTTTTCTTCTTTAATATATCTCTAATGTAGTGATATTTTTTTTCAACATGCTTTGCTTTAGAATGACACTAGGATCTTTCATAATAGCAATAGCCGAAGTGTTGTCTCAAAAGATCATTATTGGCCGTTCCACACATGGCTCTACCAGATTGTTTTCCAAGAATTTATGAAGATACACAACCTCCCTCATAGCCAAATTAACAGCCATATATTCCTCTTCCATAATGGATTGAGGGACATAGTCTTGTTTCTTACTTTTCCATGATATTGCACCACAACCAAAGATAAAAATAAATCCGGATGTAGATTTCTTATATCAACACAGCCTTGAAAGTCAGAATCAGAATAGTTAACTAACTGTAACTCCTCATACTAAAAAGTCAAAATAGATGACTTCGTTCACTTCATGTACCTTAGAACTTGCTTGACCCCTTCCTATTGACCTTAACCCGGATTAGATTGAAATTTGCTGAGGACTCCAACAACATAAGCAAGATTTGACGTGGCACACATTAAGGCATACATAAGACTGCCTACAACAGAAGCATAAGGAAATATTGTTTCGTCGAGTTTATCCTGGATCGAGCTTGGACAATCCTCCTTTGTCAACTTCTTTGTTCCATAAGGGATTTTACTTTCAAAACATTAATCCATTTTGAAACGACGCTAAAATATACTAACATATTTCTCCTGTGACAAACTTAACTTCCTTTGAGATCTATCTCTAAGAATCTTAATGCCAAAAATATATGAAGTTTTACCAAGATATTTCATCTAAAAGGTATTGAAAAGCCATCCTTTAATTTCCATAAGAAGATGTGTATCATTTCCAGCTAGAAGAATATCATGCACATATAGAGTGAGCGAATCAATTTTTGCTCCCATTGCCTTGACATATACACAATAATCTTTAGAATTTAGAAAAAAAACCATACTCTTTCATAATCTCATGAAATCTTATATTCCACTGTCTAGATGCTTGTTTCAAACCATAAATAGATTTGTTCAACTTGCAAATTTTGCCTTCCTTTCTACTTCTTTGCATCAACATCAGTAAATGGCTTCTTCATAAGATCTTGGATCTGAGATATTATCATTCAATCTTATCCTCTCAAATAGTTTACCTACATAAGTACAATAATCTGATGAGGAAAGCATTGAACTTGGCTTCCTTTCTCTGCTTTCTTTCCTCGATGGCTCCAACAGTTCTTCCCTTTTCGAGAGACAATCTTAATTTTATGAACTTGATTATGGGGAATAGCAGATGGTGCTCACCATCTTCCTTAAGAAAAACTCTTGCTCTGAGAAATTCATCACAATCAAATTCATCTTCAAGAAACTTCACATGCATACTTTCAATAATGACTTTACCTATCGGATCATATAATCTATACCCTTTTGAACATTGAGGATAACCAACAAATAGACTCTTTATTTTAGCATTGAGTTTAACTCTACTAGAATCAGGAATGAGAACGTGTGCAACACAATCCCAAACTTTCATATAATTCAAAGTAGTTTTCTTTTTGCATCAAAGTTCATAAGGTGTCTTCTCAACTGATTTTGATGGCACTCTATTTAGAATATGAACAACAGTAAGAAGTGCTTCACCCCAAAAAGAGGTAGGTTAATTTGCAAGCGCCATTATCGATCTCATTATATCAAGTAAGGTCTTATTGTGTCTCTCTGCAACTCCGTTCTATTCAAGAGTATGAGACATGCTAAGTGGATGTACTAATACCATTTTCTTTACATAATTCACTGAATAATTCAGACTTCTTCCATACTTTGTCTCTAACTTGTCTAAAATCTCCTTAGTAGTATTAGTATGAAAATATGTCATATTAAGTGTCTTATTAAGCCCACTATGAAAATAAGACTTAGAAACATCATTAGCTAACTTCCAATTATAATACTTCTTTAAGTCCTCTTCATATTTGGCTTTTCCTTCACCATTAGTAACTGTTTAGGGTAAGCTTGGTGGTTTATCTATAATCACAATATCCTTATATCCATAAAAGGACAACAACATATCAACCATCTGCTTCCAATCCACATAGTTAGTGCCATCTAAAACCTCAGATTTTAGGATATCAGTAAACATAGATCCACCACTAGGTGTTGGAAAAGAAACACATGAAATTCATTCATATGACATTGATTAGGTTATTTACCCGTTGAGTATTCGTAACTAGATTATTACTCATAATAATCGAAAACTCCCACTTACCTATTGGGGATTCATGAAGAACTACCAATATACTCCGAGGAAAATTAAAAACCCAGTTGATTTTATTACAAAAAATCTTGCATTACCTGTAGGGAATTTTGCAATCTCATCCTAACACACATTAGATATGTATAGTGCTTAGCCATTGGGGATTTGCAATGTATTAAAAACATTTACTATTGGATGCAACTTAAAAAAGCCATGTACATATAATAAAAGTTTTATGCAAGCCTTCAAAAGATTCTTTTACGTACATATGAACATGTATTCTAGGGGTGAGAAATGGCCGGTTCGGCCGGTTTTTATCAATTTAAGCCAAACCGAAAGCAAACGGAACTACAGTCTAAACCGAACCGAACCAAACTGATTCGGTTCGGTCGGTTCTTTCGGTTGTAGAATGCCCAACACAAAGCAACAAGCAGGAAATAT